>ML825745.1:27550-41649 GCA_009831015.1 Picea engelmannii | reverse complement strand
TGGTTTCCACTGTTTGAATGCTCGACGAGACCGATTACTACTCCATGCGTGCGAAGGTGGTGGGATTACCATCGCCACGCATTGCATTAATGACCTGTACAGAACTGTTAAACCATAATCATTTAAACAATTGCATCGACCAGGGAATGGGTGATTCACCACTTCTACGTGCCATTCATCCGAGTTAAAATCAACACATCATACGATAATAACGCGCCAAGTGTTAAGTTTAAAACCAACACAGTACCAGCATTAAGTATCAATTTAACATGCCCATTCTATCATTTAATCAATCGCTTAATCACAAGGTTTACTGCTGATACATAGCTCGGGATCATATAACAACCAACGTATGAGCAAACTTTGCAAATAGCATGGCAAGTATCAACTCGTGAAGTTTCATATGATTAACTCATGTGCCTCGAAACTATTGCCACCATACCTTTATGAGCTTGCCAATGTATTCGGTGTATATCATATATGTTTGTATCCCCAAATTCTTTGAACCATGTAATTAAAATTCGTTCATATAAGAATCGAGTGAAAGTCCATAGCGAGGATAAAAACAATATGACCAAAATCCATTATAATTTTCATAAGATCATAACAAAACCAATAACTTTTATGCCCAAAGGTTTAACAATGAGATATATCAAATGCACAATCAAAGTAAGATAATGATCAAGAACATAAGTTTGATAAAACCTTCAGCAGTCATATGATAAACCAGTGATCAAGTGTCTTTCAGAAAATCAACCAAAGACGACGACAGTCTAATCAACGAAAGAGGTGTTTTCACACTTGCAGTTGTGAAAACTGAGTCGAAATTGAATTGTAATGGTTGCAAAAAATGAGACGAATGTCTATTAGCATAATGCGACAATGATTTGTCGTAATACGACAAGGGGTGTAGGCAGCTTTTTGAGAGTAATCAGAAAAAATTGGGTTTGCTGCCAACAGTGACCTAGATGGAACGACCGATAAAACATCATTGGTAGTAATATTTGGCGGACTATAGTTTTCAACCTCAAATAATTGATCATGGAAAATTTTAGATCCTTCTCGAAACAGAAATTTGGATGTATCAATGAAAGATGAAATTCAGGATTCTTTCAAATCATTTCTTGATTTACCCACAAATAATTGATGAGAGTAAAAATTAGTATGTTCATGGGAAGAATTATTTCCCTCTTTATCTTCTATTCGGTGATCTCTTTGTACCTGATTATATAATGTTGAATTCTCTCCAAGGTAATATGGAACATGCAATCGCACAACATTAGGATAAAAAATATCAAGGTACAAGGAATAATATGTAGAAGAATTAAGGAGACGGAATGCATCTCTTGAAATGATAGGTATATGTGTTTCGAAATATGGTTTTGTCCCCTCTCCTTTTATAAATTGATCATCCTCTTTTGGATTCACTTTCAAATAATACGAGACAGTTTTTAAGAGACAAATTGGTTCATCATGCAAGGGAAAAATTGAGGGCAAATCACTAGAGATAGAAGGTTGATTAATAGTATGACTAATGATTTTGTCTCCTATTGATTGATCATGGATATGTTCAACTAAATTAGGGGCATATTTATCATCCACATGATTATGAACTTCACATTCAACCTCTTTGTATTTAGTTATAAAATATATGAGAGTGTGACAAATGTCATCTTTTAGAGTCAAGGTTCCTTCTTCGACGGGAGGAGACATTGTTTCCAAAGAATGATTAGATGTGACAATTTCATTTTGTAAAGGATGATGTTGCTCATGATTTTCCAAAATGAAAGAAGTTGACAAAAATTGTGGTGCTTCAAAATCTTCAAGATCAATATCAAAATATGAACCATCTTGAGGTTGAGTGTTAGTGCTCGATTCATATTGGTTAACAATTAATTGATCTGGCTCGTCTGAGAGAGAAACGATATATTTAAACCACTCATTAATAAGCGACATTTCTTTCAAAGGGAACCTATCACAAACATGAATGAACCTAACTGCAAAATCATCGAATGATTCACTGTTTTCTTTCCTTAAGTAACTTAATTCATCACTTAATTCATAATAATCATAATTGTTAAAGTGTGATAAAAACTCAATTAAAAACTCAGACAAAGAATGAATCGAATTAGCTGGAAAATATTCAAACCAACATTTAACCTGATCTTGAAAAGTGAGAGAGAACAATCTTCATGTAACATTAGGATCAATGATCTTATCTCTTAAACATTCATAAAGAAATTTAGAAATATGGTCTACTGTAGATGTGTTCCCTTCACCATCGAACGTGAGTTCTAAAAAGAGATTAGTTGTCTTGTTGGGAATAACTGGTAGTAAGAAGTGGAAAGCATGTCTCAACACAGTGATTTGGGGAGCCATGGGGAAATTGAATACAATTTAAATAAAATCTCTTACAAGTCCATATTGTCAGTCGACCCTCCTTCTAGCGCTATTTGTTGATGAACGAAAAATGACTGTCCATCAATTAGAAGAACGAATCTAGTCCAGGGTTGTCTAAATAACCCAAGCCATTTGGTATAACGCATTCCGACGGGTTTAATGGCTCCATTGGCCAATCTAAGAATCCTAAAAGTAGAAAAAATAAAAGAAAATAAATAAATAACTAATTACTAAATATTATATATACATATATGTGCATATGCTCTAATGTAATAGGCGTATTTAAACAAAAGATAAATAACTCTCATCTATATACATTATTTACAGGCTACAAGTTTTAGTGTAAACTTACTAAACTCGATGTGAAAATGGTTGCTTTAAAAAGAAGATAAAGAAAGCACATAAAAATATTTTTTTATTTTTCTCTTATAAGTTTTAAACTATTGGAAGAAAATGTTATGAAACGGAAACATATAGCTAGTCAAAAGCCAAACTTTACATTCGAATTTTAGTGACAAACAAATAAAAAAAAATGAAATTGAACTAACCTATTAGCGAGCTAATGATATACATTCAAACATCTATGCGATCAGAAAAAATTTAACCACCTTGTCCAGGAGAAAAACCTGCAAGGAACCTTAAGTTTGTTCTGAATAAATGAAGAACAATTTTGTTGGCAATTAAATTTTAATAATAGCAAGAATGATACCATTAGTCATTGTGATCTCATGATTACAAGTAATTGCATTAAGATAAATCGGTTAGCAATCATACTTGCATTTAATCTTTCAATAAAAATTAAAGGAGAAATCTTGTAATTAAAACTGAATAGATGATCACACAATTAATATATGAAGCATTAGTTATGGACAACATTTATAAAGAAATTATCCCAATAACATAATAAATGATTAAGACTAAAGCTATCAAAACTTATTATCATATCAAGATAAAAAAAAACTTAAATGAAGAGACCATCCACAAGAAGCTAAAGCCGAAATGTGTATTGTTGTTCCATTTAAAGTCTATAAATTAATCATCCATTTTTTGCCCCAGGCGAAGATGATCTTGATTGCAAAAAATTACAAGTATTTAAAGAGTTTAGAAAAGCTAAACCTCCCATCTTGTGGGACAAGATCAAATCTTTAAAAATGATTTGTTAATTACAAAATAGGGGGCAATATAGCCACTCCATATCACATTGTACCTCTCAAAACTAACAAAAAATTATTTATGTTTACAAAAGATATGCCAAATGAGCTCAGAAATAGTTCACATCATGAGATCACCATCAATTACTTGATATCCTCAAAGAAAAAATGAAAATAAAGGAATTTAGATATTATTATGACCAATGGTTTCCACAAATTCAAATGAAGATAAATTGGCTACATAATCAACTGATTATGTAGCTAGTTTTATTTTAACAATAGAAATCTAATTAAATCTATGTAATTAAAGAAAATAAATAAACTACAACTAAAGAAATCAATCAAATATTTACCTCTTAACTGCATGCTAAATTTGGTTCAAAGAGTCTCAGAATTAACAACTGTTGTAACACTCTCAACATTATTTACTATTATGTTCCTAGTCCTTTTCAATCCCTTGCCTTGCCTTTGGACAATGGACTTTAGTCTATGATTTTCGTCCTTTAATGAATCAATATGAGTAGTGAGGGTTTTGATTTTCAATTGAAGAATAGGTGTGTCTGTATAATACTTCTCGATCCAAAGAAGACAAACATCACACCATGGATCTGTGATAGATGCTTGAGGATGTCCACGGTCGAGTGTCAAAATGTCTTCATTGTTTCTTGTGGGATTTTTATCGAACTTGATACCTGGGAAGCCTTGGCTATGCTTCAGGCAGGGAGGCAAATTATCTATGAAATTATAGACTTGGCTGAGATCTGGTTTGAGGTAGTTAGGGTCTTCTTTTGCCAAGAACCTCTTGATCTCAAAGTCAGAGCTCTCATTCACCTTGATCATTTTGATGGAGCTCATATGAGAGGGTGATTTATTTCATAGGCTCCTAGAAATTATCCTTCCTTCCCTTTTATTTTTAAACCCTAAATCCATGTCACCCTTAGATGGTTTGTATGAAGTCCTGTTTGCATTCTTAGCAGAGGTGTTAGGATAGGTGTGTTGTTCATGGCCATGCAATTCAAAGGTTTTCAGCTCGGCATCTATTTTCTCAAGGATAGGCTCATTGAGGATGGTCGTACACAGGCTTCTTTAGATGAAGGAACTACTCTGTCAGTGGGAGGGACTGTGGTTTCTTCCATCATGGGTTTATCAACCTCTATGGTACTAGGTGTAACAAAACCATTTCGGATTAGGAATGCATACCAATTATCATTTTGCAATTTTAGTTTATGAACCAATCAAAATTTTTATCAACTCATGATGAAACAAACTGGAGTTTAAATTTTATCTCTTAAACCTTTTGGCCATCTTATACAGGCTTCTCAATAAATAATAGGGAATATTTAACTGAAACCCGATGAAATTCATCAACAAATGTATGTGATAGAGGAAAACAAGCCCAAAGCAACCCTCGCATGTCATGAATTGTCTTAGGATCACTAGCAAACAATGCCACCGAGTTTTCAACAAGGATACAGGCATACCTTTATCGCAACAGTTGATTTTCCTAGAGGTGAAGAACAGGCTCCACAGTACCTCCTCAACCTTGGCGTTTTTAAACCACTTATGTCCACTAAGTGGAAGACCTATCGCTTGGTATAAAAATTACTATGTGACCTCGACATGAATGTCTCCTACCTTGGCTCGGAAGCCATCAAAAGAAAGGGAAAATTTATGAATGGTTTGCAAGTTAAAACCATGAAATTTCTCAAGAAATTTGAGCCAGCCTTGACCCTTAAGGTCCTCCCTTGAATCATCACACAAGAGCAAGTTTTGTGAGCCATTGGGTTCAATCTTTGTGATCAGGGCCATGAGGGTTCAGAAGGTAGACAGAAAAACATAGTGAGTATGGAAGGTTTCTAGGACAGAGAAGACCAGAGAGAAATCTCAGACACGAGACTCATCAATACCCTAGCGCGCAAGAAAAGAGGTTATGTAACACAAAAGGTGTTTTACGAAATGAGTGCCAAGAGTACATACGAAACCCGAGACTTAACCTGAAATGATGGGCTTATCATTTTTCAGGTTGCCACCTCCCACAAGGTACAAGATATGACAAGGTTCATTCAAATTTTATCATCGTGCAAGAAAGTGGAGTTGATTTCTAAGTTTTAGGTAAGGAGAAATTTCGTGAACCAAAGTGTATTGATAGGAATAGGTCTTACCAAGAGCCTCAACGATATATAACCTAGTTTAATTTTAAGGGAGTCTTGGTGTTTTACACAAACAAAATCAAATCCCACTTTACAATTGATGAGCCACTTTAGAGCAATCAACAAGATGAGCTTCACAACAAAATAGCCTTCATTAAAAAAAATCTGTAAAGACATCTAGCTTTCATAAATATTTTAAAAAAATGGCAATACAATTATAAGTTTTAGTGCTTTGTTCATCCTTTCATTCATGAATGAAGCACAAAAATGAAGAGGAAGAAAAAACTAGGAATAACCGAAAAATCATATTTACAATTCAAAGCTACTTTCAAAAATAAATAACCCCATGACCAGGTGTAGGCAGCTACATAAATTATCATTTGTCGCTTTTAAAAAGTGAAAACATGTAGGGATTCCAACAGGGTGCAAGTCTACATCATGTGAATAAAGGAGTTGAGGTCGAACACAATGAAACATCATTTGATTACTGGTCATTGAGGTATACTATTAACAAACGCGAGACAACCTACCGATAATGAAAGTAGGTATCAAGGCACCAAGTACATTCTTACAAGTGTGAATAAAGGGGTTGGTGTCAAACACCTGAATAATTCATCGATTAGGAGACATTGATGTATTCAAAAGTTTTGATGGCGAGAAATATTGCCACTAATGACTGCAAGCCGCAAGGTACTCATAACACTCCAGGTCTCATTTCCAGAATAAATGAGTTGAAGTCGATGGAAAGAGACCCGCTGAAAGGAGAGAATTAAGGCATCTATCATCAATCAGAACGAGGTACAAAGCAGGAGCTTCATGATTTGGTGGAAATCGGACGAAGAACATGTTCACGAACCAACGACCCTGTTCATCTTTCGCGTGTGCCAAGTGAAAGAGGTACACGAAAAAGACCCTTTGAATAACATCCAATGATGAAACTTGCTGTCAAAGGTGAGGAAATCACCAATAAGGATAATGGCATCCAAGACACTACATGAATCCCAATGTGTGAATATATGTCTCGTAGTCGAACACAAGGGAAACCACTCAGTCAACGACCAATGATGAAATGTCGACTGCTGGGTTCAAGGTTACCTACCAATAATTAAAGTAGGGCCAGGGTGCATGATAGGACTACAATATCATGTGACTCTGAGACAAACTGAAGGTATGACTGACATAAAAATTCAAGACTTTTGAGGAGTGGCCGACATAGGTTGATAGACTTCTTTTGAACAAGAGCATGAGACATATGGAAGACTCCAGCAACATAGATGATAAAACCATGAGATGCAGGAGGCATCAATGAAATTATATATAGGGTTTGGAAGAGTAACCAGTCAGTAGAGAAGACTTTGTAATGAGCTCATCTTCCTAAGGCCATGCTAAACCCAAAATTATGGTGACAAATGGACTCAATAACTTTGTGCTTTGTTCAAAGGTGACACGACTACTGCCAATATAAGATAATACTCCCTTCCCGCCCATATTTTTTTGTTTTTTCATAGACAAATGAATTTTATGATACAGAGGAGGAAAAAAGTGTCTCGAGTAAGAAAAACTAGTTCCAGCAATGGAACATACCTATGCTCAATACAAGGAGATGCATGCAGGATATGGACACTCAAAGGAATGTTTCCTCCTGGGTATAGGGTGTCAAATTGTGAAGGATATAAACAAGGCTCTTCTTGGTTGAGGATGAAAAATTGTTGAGGCAAATGGTTTATAACAAAAAGCGGGAACTAGCTATAGTATCAATACTGCAAGCAAGGGCATGAGATGCAATCACAACTTGATGCCAAAAAATGTTTTTTTATGTCTTTTAGTCTAATTGGCATGAAAAAAGGACAAAAATTGTGCCAAATAGACTTCTTTTCAAATCCACTTTATGAGTGTGAAAGAGACAAGTTCACTCAGAAACCTTTTTCTTTTTGGAAATGAGTCGGAAAAGATCTTAACTAAGACTCACAACCTTTCAAGTCCAATTTGATGAGTGTGAAAGGGACAAATAACTCGACAATATTTTCTCTTTTTAGATGAGTCAGAAAATAGCTTAAATTAAACTTTTTTGGGAGTCCTCGGGGGATGAAGAAAAATGTGTATGAGTGAGAAATGAAGCTCAACATAAGGTCATGTATTATCTACTAGGGACTCTCGGTCCTAAGGAAACAAATCTCTACATGGGCACCAAGTGAAGTACAGGATCTAACTAGGGCACCCATGTTTGGTAAGTCTCTATCACTTGCTAATGACACTACTTTAGAGCATATGGAACGTTCTATGTTGCAACAAATGGGTTTGTACCTAAGGCATAACAAGTGACAGATATAGGATAATGCAAAAATACATGATGGAATGGATACCTATCCTATATGTTGGGTAGTGAAAATACCTGCCTGTGGTGACGAACGACGAACATAACGATGAAATCCACAAGAATCCCTGGTAAAAACTACAAAAACCAACTCAATCCATCTTTGTATTAGTCCATTAGGTGAAAAATGGCTCAAAACTATAGAAAGTGGGTAAAAATAGTTTATAAATAGTAACAAAATAAAAAATTACTATGCCATTTTGATATTTTTACCCAAATAGTGAAAATTGGACCAAAATACCTCCAAGATTCAAATGAAGATTGTGGGAGAATTAGAAAACAAAATCATGAACCATCTTGATCAGGTAAATCTACTTCCCTTCCTCTTCAATTTTAGTGTATTATATTTTTGAATTAGGTTCCAAAATTTTAGTTATAGAGGGCGCAAAATGTGAATTTCGGTGTACGCGGTCTGTCTTCAATCGAGTCACATATATGATGAGCTATATGCACCTGTGAAAAATGAAAGGTGCATATAGATAGCCCTATACGTGACTGTAAGTACATTAGCTCACGTACAGGCATGCAAACAACATTTTTTAAAGATTCTAACTCAATTTTTTATTTGTCCTTGGCAAGATGGTTCTTGAATGGAGAGAAAGAGAGCACGAGGAGGTCAATGCTGCTATAGATTGAGATCTAGGGGCCCAAATGGCCTTAAAGAGATGTGGCTTGTATATATTTTGGGTGCTCAAAGGAATGAGAACCCAGGTGAGGTTGCTCGATATGCTTGTGGATTACTGGGACCTTCAGAGTGAAAGATTCAATATCGATGGGAAACCATTGAGAATTGAAGTAGAGGACATTTAATTTTTGATTGTTCTATCATGTCGGGGAGAGGTTATGAACCTAAAATCATGAGGGGTAGGAAGAGGCATGAAAATAGAGGAGTACATCGACACCCACTTTGTAGCAGGGACTCCTAAGGTGGGGAGTCAACTCCCTATCCGAGAAATAAAAAATCTTAGCCTGAAGATTATTGTCCTTGTATTGACCAGGATCACAGGTTTGGCCTCGTTTCACTAGACATAGAGGCCACTCATGTTCTATGTAGTGCAGTGTATGATACCCATAGTATATGACTGGTGTACCTCACTACTGGAAAATATGAAGAGCCAATTGACATAGTGCAAACAGGGAAGTAAGAGAAATTTTGGGTTTACCTCTATCGTATGTAGTTTCTTTTTCAAGTGAGTTCCAGGTCTAGGACCCAGAGTCGAGATTCTTCCTAGAGGACCTCACGATCCATCCATGGCATGGTGGACCGAGGTAATGAGGTGGTAGAGGGGAGGTAGGGTTTCAACACCCTACAACAAGGATTTCTTCTACTGGTGGCAGTGACAGGTCATTTCCCTAGATGACTATCCCTATGCAGGGATAGACTTCCAAGGAGATACAGACATGCCTCTTCCACCAGGAACTTCCTACGACGACATAGGTATGTCAAATGTTTTTAAATATTTCATTTTTTTTGTATTTTTGTATAGTAGAAAAAAAAATGGATGGTGCTTAAGTATTAACTAGACACTTTGTGTAACGCAGACATGGGTCCACGACGGTCGGAAGGGTTTCCTTAACATCGGCAGAGAAACCAGGGAGACAAGGCGGCGGGAGGAGAAGCCAAGAGAGTCCTAAAAAACGTGCAGGGAAACCTGTATCATTTGACTCAAAGGATTCCTATGGTTTAGGTAGAGGATCTTCCTGAAGCCATGTAGCGACAATTGGTTGGTGTACCCATAGCATGGGTATGACTCTTTCGGTTTCTCACAAATTCCGTAGTTTGTTACCATGACACTCATCTCGCGCCACAAGCGTAGATGTCATGGGATATTGTAGTATCGGTTATATATGTGTATTGAGGGTATTATCCCCAATTTTGTACTATAAACACCATATTTTGAAATATATAAAAATGGATCTTCGACTTTGCTTATATTTTACAATGTGTACATTGATGATGTGGTTTTCTTTGCTTTAGTTATGAGACAAATGCCAATCTAAAACATAATTACCATAAGCATTGGATACATGATTAGAACTCCTAGGAATGTGATAATATGTAATAAAATCAAAATGTCGTTCTAAAATACGTACCCATAGGAATCGTCGGAGTAAAGTGGGATCATACACGTGGTAACTATCGTTCAACTGACATACTACTAACTAGGAATCCAGGTGAGCCTCTAAAGAGTGAATACCATGTGAGATATCATCGTGCGAAAGTTCTATAATGATTCTATATTTGGCCATATTGTTCATGGATAGCTCTAGGCATACACCACTTGAAGACACCAGTAGACCCTCAGGTGAGTAAACCACCCAAGTGGTGGAAGCCAAGTTTTGTGTATGATGACTGGCTCTGTCTACGAATCCTAGGTAGACTGAAGAATTTGTTGACATCTGCCAACCAAGAGAAAACTCAATAAGCAAGTTGAATACGGAAAGAAAGGAAAAATATATATATACACTAAATTACATTAGTATACAAAGAGTTACGCCAAAGATTGGTGTTTAAGAGTAATATATTTTCAAGTAGAGCCTGTTCCTGGGCTCGACCAACATATTCCCTTCATAATATTCTGACTCATAGGCTCCTTTTTATAGAACAGGTCGCACGATATAAGGACCATGCCACATGGGTTTAAACTTTCCTTCCCCCAGTGGTTCTTTGGCTTGATCATATAAGAGGACCAAGTCATCCTCAGCATACAATCGAGGACATACAGAATTATCGTACTGGACCTTGACATGTTTCTTGTTCACCTCAATATCCGTAAAGGAGTCTCGACGCTGCTCGTCAAGACTCTCTAGGTGTACAAGGCATCTCTCGAGATCAAAAGTGTTAGGTAGGAGCACAACCGCCAACTTAAGAGAACGGATTTTTCATTCAATAGGTAAAATTGACTCCACATCGTGTACTAATTGGAAAGGGGAAAATCCGGTGGTAGTATTGACCGAGGTTCGATATGCCCAAAGTGTGGGATATAACATGATGTGTCATTCAAACTTACTCTGACTGGCAGATTTTTGCAAAATGGTCTTGAGAGACTTGTTGAAGGCCTCTACTTTTCCATTTTCATGGGGCTAATAAGGAGAATAATGACCATGTCTAAATCCCATATTAGATGCTATTTCTTCCATCATTTCATTTTGAAAGTGACTACCATGATCAGTGACAATATCACTCGGGATACTAAACTGGGCGATAATTTGATTAAATACGAAGAAGGTTGCAGTCTTCCCATCATATTTAACCATATGCATGGCCTTGACCCACTTAGTAAAGTAGTCAAAAACCATGATAATGTGTTGATTCCCCCTAGTTGGAGTTAGGTTGCAATATATGAAGTCCACCCCCCACTTGGTGAAGGGACTGATGGTAATGACTAGGTGAAGAGGGTTTGGATGAGAGCACATTTTTCAAGTGAACACTTGGCATGGGTGACACTTCTTAACCACTTCGATACAATCTTTAAAGATAGTAGGCCAAAAATAATTGGCTCATAAAATGTTTTGGGTTGTTGCAAGCTTGGATAGGTGACCACCACAAGTCCCATTGTCGAAATCGTTTAGGATTGACTCGGCCTCTCCGTGAGTTAAAAAATGATGCAAGATATTATCTCTTCCTCGGTGATACAAAGTATCATCGATGATAGTGTGTTTCTTAGCTTGGTATCTTATATGTCATCGGTCATCTCGCGAGAGACGCTGAGGGAACTTCAAAGTTTTAAGATAGAGAACAATGTCTCCATACCAGGGGTCAGACAAAGAGACAAGAAAAATGTGTTTATCCACAAATGAATCAACATGGATAACGTCCTCATATAGTCATGGAAAATCAGATATTAACTCTGCGAAAACTAGTGATTTTTTGGATTTCACAGAAGTGAAATCGAGATCAAATTCTTGTAAAATGACAATCCATTTATTATATTTCCCCCCTATGATACACCTGGTAAGGACGTATTGAAATGGATTGACATCGAAAACCACAATAGTCTTGCAAAGCAATATATAATGATGCAAATGCTGGATTGTGTGAACAACAAGTAAAGATAGCTTCTCAACGTGCGAATAATTAATCTCAGGACCGACTAAATTTCAACTAAGATAGTAGATGACATGCTTGCGGAGCTCATCATCTTCCTAAACTAAAACCATACCAATTGTCTCCTCAGACACGGAGATATAAAGCAAGTAATCCCTACTGTAGTCAGGAGACTTCAGCAGAGGTGCGGACACCAAGTCTTTCTTCAAAGCATCGAAATACTCTTGGGTTCACTCATCCTATATAAAAGGGGTGTCCTTATTCAAGAGATGCATGAAACCCTTAGTGATATTGGCATAATTCACTATAAATCGATGAATAAAGTAAGCTTTCCCCTGTAAATACTGAAGTTTTCTAATCGTGCGTGAGGGAGGAAATCGAAGTATTGCCTCAACCTTTAGTGGATCTACCATGATCCTAGTCTCAGAAACTAGAAATCCCAAGAGATGGACAGACTTAACGCAAAATATGCACTTGTGAGGGTTTAACTGAATTCTATAGTAACGAAATATTTCAAAAACAAGTCGAAGGTGTGTAGCGTGATTCTCTCTCTTGTGAGAGTGAGTAGAAATATCATCAAGGTAAGCTTCGAATATGTTCTTAAGATCATGAAAAGAGAAAGTCATGGCACGTTGGAAGGTTTCTCCGGCATTTTTAAGGCCGAAAGGCATTTTTTGGTATGCAAAAGTACCCCAAGGACAAATAAAAGTCATCTTGTGTTGATCCTCAGGTTTTATATGAATTTGGTTACACCCTAAAAATCCGTTCATAAAAGTAAATACTTTGCTTCCTGCACACTCGTCAAGAATTTGATCGATGAAAGGCATGGGAAAGTTATCTTTAAGACATGCCTTGTTCAAGTCACGAAATTCCATACATACATGGATAGTTCCTTTCTTCTTATTCATAGGAGTGGGGTTGGATACCCATTTGGTCAAGGGAACCAGGTAGATGAAGCCATAATTAAGTAGCTTCTCCACCTCTACGTTAATAGAAGGGGCCTTCTGGGGATTTACAGCTCTAAGACGTTGTCTAATAGGTTTAGCATCCGGGTAAGTTCTAATCTCATGTTCTAAAATAGAAAGGTCTATTCCTGGAATCTCTTCATATGACCAAGCAAATACATCTCGAAATTCCTTGAAGAGTTCGATGTAGATCAAGATTTCTTTTGGCGAACAATCTACATCGATATTTACATTTTCAATCTTTCCAGGGGTACGAGATATATTGATCGTGACAGTAGGATAAATACTCACCATTTTTCCTTCGGCATAAATGTTGTGCGTATCAAGTGTAACTATGGCATGACTGACTATCTCACTCAAAGTAGATCGAAAGTCATTTTGTTCGATTCTTTCAAGCTCTAGGAGAAAACAAGAGTGATGATGCATGTCATCCCAAGGTCTATTGGAACCATTCATGGATTCGATGATAGCTTCGTCTTAAGGGAAAGTATCATCAAGGAAATCATGTGAAAACAAAAACGAAGTGGCCCCCATAGGCTTAAGAAGGGGATCCTCCTCATCCATCGATGAGGTAACATGATCAAGATCGACGGAAGAGTCCATAACAACTTGATACACAATCTTTGTTGTCCACAGTGGCATAGCCATTCCAGCATGCAACTGACCTTCAAAAGATGAATTCTGGGAAGGTAGGGTCCATGGATCACTAAAATAGGAAGTGCGGAAAGGAATGGACCTCCTAGTCGAAATGGGCCTACTGGACATGGTGTAAATGTGGTGAATCGGTGTCACAAAGTCAAAACTACCCATGAGGGAAGAATACATTTTTACACCAATACTCTTAGTTGTCGGCTGAGAATTGTCAATCACAAGGATCAACTATCCAACAGATGCATTGGGACTAGCATACGCAAAGGATAATTGGTCAATCGTCATGATCTTCCCTTCATGAGAAAAACAAAGAGTATGAAAGATGAACAATACAATGACAACCATATCATAGGTCCAATT
>ML825745.1:6297-17224 GCA_009831015.1 Picea engelmannii | reverse complement strand
TGAGATAGTGGTTAGACAGGTGAGAAATTCTATACATTGTCTTACCCCACATCTCAAATGTTATCAGTCTGAGGTATGGAGTTTAATGAACAAATTTTCTACTTTTAATATAAATTCCATTCCTAGATCAAATAATACTGAAGAAGATTTACTAGCTAATGTTGCTTCTAAACTTCTTCCTGCAGAAGGCTTATCCCCAAACGCATTCTTTGTGGATCTATTGTTTCGACCATCTGTTCCAGACAATATCATGAACTGGAGAGTATTTGATGATGATCAGCAGATCATTAACTTTCTGCACATGGAAGAAACCTTCCAAGACATTGTGATAGATGAACAATCACACAACGAAAATTTGCATGACTTTACGGTAATACCTAATCCGAAATCTCCTGAAGATCTATTGGACATGGTAAATTCCTTACCCAAATTTGTTGTTAGACTAGAAAAATTTTAAGATTTTGAAGATAAATTTAAAAAGACAGTCAATTGCAAAACCAACAGTTCCTCATTGTCCTATGAAAAAGTCAATTTAGGTACTAGTGAAAATCCTCAGTGTATCAACTTAGGCTTGGGATGTTCTAGACAAGAAAAAGATGATTTTGTTAAATTATTTAAAGAGTTCAAGGATGTCTTTTCTTGGACTTACGATGATCTTAAGACATTAGATCCTAATATTATACAGCATGTCATCCCAATGAAGCCTCAAACCTTTCCTTTCCAACAGAAGCTGAGGAAAATGCATCCTAAGCTAGAACCGATCGTACAAAAAGAATTGAATAAACTCCTAAGTGCTAAAATAATTTTCCTGTTAGACACACTCAATGGGTATCCAACCTCATCCGAGTGCGGAAGAAAAATGGGGAAATTCGACTTTGTGTCGATTTTCGAAACCTCAACAAGGCGTCTAGCAAAGATAATTATCCTATCCCTCCCATGGAACAGATCTTGCAACAAGTATCTGGTTCCGAGAGGCTATCTTTACTAGATGGTTTCTCTGGATACAACCAAGTCTTGATGTCTCCGTCAGACCAATTAAAAACTACCTTCCATACCCCGTGGGGAACTTATGCTTATCGCAAAATGCCTTTCGAATTGATTAATGTTGGTGCTACCTTTCAGAGAGCAATGGATATTGCTTTCCGAGGCTTAATCAATCACTCCGTAGTATTCTACTTAGATGATGTAACCGTCTATTCTAAAAACAAAAACGATCATCTAGCTCACTTACGAGTTGTTCTGCTACGATGTCGTAAATTCGGCATCTCCTTGAATCCCAAGAAGTCCATCTTTGCAGTAGAACAGGATAAATTAATAAGATTCATTGTGTCTAGCGATGGAATGATTATTGACCCTGAGAGGACCCAATTCATCGCTAAACTTCCCCCACCTACCTCCAAAAAACCCATGCAATATTTCCTAGGCCAGATTAACTTCCTGAGAAGATTTGTCCCCAGTTTCTCCGAAATGGTCAGGCCTCTCCAGAACTTGATTAAGAAGGACACCCAATATCACTGGGGACCCACTGAAAACCAAGCTTTTAACGATATAAAGAGGGCTATAATTGATGCTCCGTCTCTCATGAGCCCTGATTTCTCTCAATACTTTACACTCTATACTTTTTCCTCTGATCGTTCCTATGCCATGGTTCTAACTCAGAAAAATGCCAAGAACAACGAAGTACCCATCATCTTTATGAGCTCTGCTTTCAAAGGTGCTGAACTTAACTACCCAGCGGTCGATCGACAAGCCTACGTTGTCTTCAAGGAAGTTAAGCATTTCCGGTCTTATCTTTTGAAGTCAAGGACCAAGGCCATTGTCCCCTACCCTGCTGTCAGGAACTTGTTAGTGAAAAAGGATTTAGGAGAGAAAAGAGCCAACTGGGTCACATCATTGTAGGAGTATGACATAGAAATCACTCCAGCCCAAATCGTGAGAGGCCAAGGGTTGTGTAAGTTGGTAGTTGATTCAGAAACTAAACACCAAGAAGATAATGATACGTCGGACCTAGAACATCGTGATCAGAGTTTGATTTGTTGTACACAAAACCTCGTAAGTCCTTGGTATGACGATATTATATTTTATCTTGAACATGGATCAACACCCCGTCACCTTGACCCTGCCAAGAGAAGAGATTTGAGACTAAGATCTGCCTCCTTTCATCTAATTAATGGTATACTGTTTCGTCAGAATTTTGATGGCGTACTGATGCGTTGTCTTGAAAAAGACGAAGCAGAAAGAGTCTCGCTTGAGTTGCATGCAGGAGAAGCTGGTGGTCACTTTGGTGGCAATACCACTGCTCATAAAGTCTTAAGAACCGGTTATTACTGGACAACTCTTTTTAGAGATGCCCACGCCTTGTGCCATAAATGTATCATTTGTCAGAAAGCGTCAGGGCGATTGAAAAAACCAGCCTTTCCCTTGCAGCCCGTTACAGTCGATTCTCCTTTCCAGCAATGGGGCCTTGATATCATTGGTCCTATTAACCCTCCATCCTCACAACAGCACAAGTACATTGTGACAGCCACTGATTACTTTACTCGATGGTCTGAAGCTGTCGTGCTAAGAACTGTTAACACAAGTCAGGTGATCGCCTTTCTAAACTCACATATCATCACCCATTTTGGTATCCCTGATTGTCTAGTCTTTGATAACGCTTCATACTTTTCCTCTCTTGAGATGAGTGAGTTTTCCTTAGAAAAAGGAATAAAGATTAAGTATTCCGCGAGTTACTACCCCCAGGGTATCGGCTTAGCAGAATCAACAAACAAGAACTTGATCAAAATTATCAAGAGAACCGTGGCTGAAAATCACAAGAACTGGCACAATGAACTATTGAATGCCCTGTGGGCTGAAAGGGTAACACCCAAAGCCGTTATAGGTAATTCCCCCTTTTTTCTCGTTTATGGCAGAGAAGCCATTTTACCTCCTCATGTTCTTCTTTCTTCGCTCCAATTGTTACAAAAAGTTCAAGAAGAAGAATGTCCCCCTTTAGAAAGCCGTATTAACGCTTTCATGAAGTCAGAAGAAGTAAGAACCCAAGCCAAGCATAAATTAGATCAACATCAACAATTGATTAAAAGCTAGTTCGATTCTAATTCTTCTTCTGATAGAAATTTTGAAGTAGGCGATCTCGTCTTAAAGTGGGACAAACCACACGAAGGGAAGGGTGAACACATTAAATTTCAAAATTTGTGGCTTGGGCCATTTTTTTATTGCTGAAAAGTTGGGTCCTAGTTCATTTCATTTGCACAATCTTGACGGACAACCTGACACCTACCCGGTGAAGTGCCAAGCCCTGAAAAGATACTTTGCCTGATTTTTATCCTTGTATATTATGTAAATATTTCCTTTTGTTTTTATTTTTTGTCTTTGTTTTCGTTTTTTATTTTGATTTGATTGATCAGTTTGGTGTGTTTTTGTGAAACATATGCATGCCTGTGCTCTGAGCCATTCAGACAAAGACTATAAGGAGATTTCTTCGCTGAAATAACTTCTGGAAGGTTGTACAAACATCAGTGATATATATTTCTGAAAATGATATTGGAAAATGTTGTTTGAAAGAAGTTTACTAATTTTGATCTCTGAGTGAATTTTGTCATGATCATCTTTATCTTTTTACGCTGTCCCTTTTTCGTAAAGGAATGAATCAAAAGGATATATCCCTGTAAAAGTAAGTTGTTTTAGAAATAAAACATTTCTGGAACTGAATAAAGGACAGTATTTAAAAAATTCTGATGAGGTCTGAAAGATATGAGAAAATATCAAGATTTTTCAGCATCACCCCGCTCAGCTATCTATAAAAGAAAAACAAAATAAAAATATTAAGAAGAGCTGTGGGAAGTGTTTGTAAACCCGCTGGGATACTGAACAGGTCCGCTGGCAGCGGGTAAATGCAAGCATGGCGCCAAGACAACTTCACCGGGGTACTGAACAGGCCTGCTAGCAGCGAAGCAATGTCGGGTAAATGAAAATCTGTAAAATCTATAAGAAACCTCTTTTAAAAAGTCCTTTACTCTAATCTAGAACTTCTTGACAAGATATAGACTTTCGAGTGGGTTAAATGGAAACCCTTTCGAGGCTATGGACGCCTGCTGGTAGCAGTGGCCATGCCAACAGTATTGAAGATTTTATCATAAAAATCATGGCTTGCTGATCTTAAGACTGATATTGGTTTGCGTTTTTAAAACATCGCTGAAAAAGATAGTAAATGATGATGTTAGTACGATTTTCTGGTTGTTGTTTTAAGTCGAATTTTTCTTTGCTATCTTGATCTGGATTCATTTCTTTCGACAGAGATAACTGCTTCTCCCAGTGTGTCTCCATTGTTGGCATCCAATTAATTTTTTTTAATTACCCTAAAAAGCTGCCTACACCTAATTGTCTTCTAAACGACAAGTCATCGTCGCATTTTGCAACTAGACATTTATCTATTTCTTGCGAAAATTGCAATTTGTTTTCGATTTAGTTTTCACAACTGAAAGTGTGAAAACCCCTCCATCATTATTTGGACTGATATCATCTTCTCATCGATATTCTGGAAAGCACCTACCCTTTGTTTGTTATTTGGCAGGAATGATCTTTTCAAACTATGTCCATTTCATTTTAATTGCGCAAGTCGATTAATAAGCCATTGAGCATGATAATTTATTGGCTACATTTGATCCTATAAAGGTCATGATTGATTTTGGTCTTATATTCTTTGATCCTTATTGCTATGAGCTCTTGACTTATTGATTATATGAGATCTTTTGTTGCAATGTTCTTAAAACTTTGAAATATAAACATTTGACTATGCAACAAATGCATTGGTAATATTATAAGTTTGATTTGATATGAAATGTCAATGGTTTAAGTTTTACAAAGGCGCATTGATTAATCTTTTGGATTTCGATTTTATAGTTTGAATCGTTGCTTGGTGCATTGTTTTGTGAGTTTGATTTTACATTGAACGATCATAGTTTCAAACTATACATTGGCGCGATTGGATTAACATTGGTTTAAACGTTTGTTTTTTATTTAGTGATTAATATGATGGTGTGTTGGTTAATGTTGGATTTCATGTTGGATTGAACTATACACTTGGCGCATGAATATAACATATGGTTTTGGTTCTACATTTGATGGATGGCACGTTGATATGGTTATACACCGATTTGGGTTGGCCGATTAATGTGTTTTAAAAATTATGATTACTGATGGAACAAGCGTTGTACCCAGCCATTATTACATTGCATGGCGCTAGTAATCCCACCACCTTCGCACGCATTACATTGATTCATTCCACTTTGAGCGCTTGTAGCTGTTAAGCCCTATCATTTTTCTCCTGTGTTTCGTATTGTTCAAACCAAACCCTACCATGAACAGAAGCCATGGCTCATGTTGTAAGGGCCGATACCAATGGTTCCCAAGCATTGCTGATGTTTGATGGCACTTGTAGCGACTTGGAGAAATTCCGGTGGCTCCCGTTCATAAAGAAATTCGATGGTTATAACCCTATCGTGGCTCGACAATTTGCGTTATAATTCGATGGTTGTCGAGCCAAAATTGGAGATGTGTAGCTAGAGATTAATGAACAATTTCTTAGCTTGACAACCAGTCTGCCTGCTATGGGACAGAGGTGATCGAAGAGTTGTAAATTGGAAGATGTCTTGTGGACACTGCTCTTCCAATCTCGAATGGTGAAACCCTGCGACAAAGGATGGCCTGCAAAAATGTTAAAACAGTGTTGGCACGACCTGCTAATGATAATCAAGCAATTCATTACTTGCGAGGGCAGGTACGGGTTAATTTTCTTGTTTCACCTTTGTCTATTGATGGTTTTTATGGGTTTTGAACTCAATATGCCTCACTACCTACATAGAAGTCTGTTTAAGATGGCTAAAAGGTTCAAACACATCCAGGTTGATACCAATCTCTTCCATTTGGGGTTAATTAAAATGATTGTGGTTTATGAGTTGGGGTTACGTCGTGACAGTTGGGGTGATTTTCTCAGTCTTAATGGCTTTGAAGAGTCAAACCCACCACAGGTTGAAAAACCTGTGGTGAGCGAAAGCAAACCTATCCCCCATGTGTCGTACAACGTTTTGCTACCCAAACCTCTACCCGACCCACCTACGAACTTGCCCATGTCTGTGACCAAACAGGTCGAAATTGATAAGCCCACAACCAAACAGCCTAAAGCTAAAGCTAATGCTAATTCTAAAGGCAAGAAAAACGCTCGGTTAATCTCTCGCATGGCGAGAAATAAACCTAGAACCCCTGCCAACCTTGAGCCTATCGTGGTCAGTGAAGATTTCGATTTAGAGATTGAACGTTTTCTCGCAAATGAGTATCCTTACTCGGAAGGATTGTGTGACAAACCTCCTTATGACTTTGTCAAGAATTTACCACCTTGTCTGCGAGATGATCCTAATTTTCCTAGCATTGAACTACCTCGTGGAACCCTCGGCGACTCATCGAAACCCTCTGCTGCTCAATCAGCTGTTCCACCATGCGATCAATGTGGTTTATGGTTGGAGAGGTACTACCTAGACGTGCCAATGTTGCAATCCATAATCCATGCTTTGGAAGACCAAGTGGCAAAACTCACCGGTCAGAACATCAAAGGGCAACCCACTGAAAAAAAGCAGCGAACTACTGGTTCAATTATGTTCAAAAATGTCGAGTCAGCTACAGCAATTGTCAATTCGAAATTAACATAGCTTCAACAAACGCGCTGGTATAACTTTCACCCATTTATATGGTGCATTCATAAACTCTGTGTACATTATTGACCTGCTCTGTTACATGAACATGCACTACTGTATATGATTTGTTTTGAAAAATCGAATTTTGTCATCGTTGAAGTTTAAGTTGGATTTGGTTTTGATTCTAGTAATCATATTCTGGATTTGATTGTTTTAAATAAGTTACGATTGAATTCTCTGTTGCATCTATTATAAGAAAGCGGTTTGCATTTCAAATTTTGAAACATGATCTATGTTTTGATTCGAATTGGTTATGACGCACATAAACGATGGTTGTTCTGTTACAATTTTATCTGAATATGAATTTGACCAACCCGGATACGATGTGGATTTTGTTTAAAAAAGGGTTTTGTCTTATAGCGTGAATTGATACAAATCGTAAAAGTCATGTGAAGCCCAACCAGTCAATTTGTTGTGGCCCATTGATTAAATCGACCCTGTTATCTTTTGAATTGGAATAACTATCGATATTCAGTTATGAATGGATTTGTAAAATGGGAATGATTATGCACAGGATGATGAATTGTTCTATAATTGGCTCAGACCCGATTTCATTTGATTGTTGCCCAGGTTACGGTTATCAATGTTGTTCGATGTTGACTTTGTAACACCCAGTAAATGAAATCTATGGTCAATACTCTTACGCATATTTCGTTCTGAGTATATCGTAACAACCTTCCCGTATTTGATTACAACAGAATGAATATTATGCATAATCTACAGCTCACCTATCTTTACTATTGATTGAAATGACATAAGTTTTATGTATATTATTACAGTTGTAACAAATCTCTTCAATTGATATCGATTATAATTATGATTTCGATTTTGATTGTATTTGATTACTATTCTGGTCGATTATGGTTTTATTGATTACGATTACATCGTATCTCATATCACTCGATTCACTGCTTGATTTCGTTTGATACAAAACAGGCCTGTCAAAAGTTTGACCATGTTTTATGGTGACTAAAAACAGAGCATTCCGTACTCTGTCTTGATTGCATTTTTTTGATATTGTTTAATCTAAATGATAATTTCACTTGAATTATTAGTAATTCGTTTTGATGATGAAAAGAAAATTAAATTGGATTTGATTTTATTTGATTGAGATCTGGTCCTGTTTGCTATTTTGACTAGCTACAGAATCAGATGATTCTGTAGCTAAGTCTGAGAAGTCAATTTTTTATTGTTTTCTTAATAAAATATCCTTCTAATTTGATATTTGTGTTCTATTGCAGGCAAATTTGAATTGGCAATAGATATGATGAGAAGTTAGGGGATGTTTTACAGATTCTACTTGCATTTTATTTCCTTAGTTTAGGTGATTTTGGGATATCTCCCAGATTGTGTAAAACTATTTGAGATTATCCACAAGGAAGTTTTACCTTGTGAACATACCTATACAACTTGATAGAATGGATGTTAAAGTTATAGGCAAACTAAAAAATGTATTGATTAGATTATCGTGTAACCCAAAGGTTCATCAGGTTATTGATATAATTGTGGTGGATATTCCAGAAGTGTATGGTATGTTTTTGAGCAGGGACTGGTCAGAGCAGCTACATGGTTACTTCACAAAAAACTGGTCTCACTTATGGCTTCCAAAAAATGGCAAGCCTAACAAGATCAAGGTGAATCGTGAGCATTACCTCAAGTTCACGGTAACAGACTTGAATGATCCTAATGAACCGTATACACCTCCGTCTAATTCACCTGAAGTCCAAGGGATGGACACCTACTTCGGAAATTTCATGGCTGAAATTTCACCTATCAACAATCCAGAACAGCAGTCCAAGATCTTAGCATGTACACAACCAATAGATTCTATCCAACAATCCTGTGAACCCAATGGAAATCAAATTTGGTCTTTATATTTCGACGGTTCCAAGTCGAAAGAAGGAGCTGGTGCAGGCTGCATCATTATTGATCTGGCAGGTAATAAAACATTATCGGCTTGTAGGCTAGAATTTGAATGTACTAACAACATTGCAGAATATGAGGCTTTATTACAAGGTCTCAGAAAAGCCTTAGACATGCACATTCAAAATCTAGTTTTATTCGGTGACTCTGAGATAGTGGTTAGACAGGTGAGAAATTCTATACATTGTCTTACCCCGCATCTCAAATGTTATCAGTCTGAGGTATGGAGTTTAATGAACATTTTTTTCGCTTTTAATATAAATTCCATTCCTAGATCAAATAATACTGAAGCAGATCTACTAGCTAATGTTGCTTCTAAACTTCTTCCTTCAGAAGGCTTATCCCCAAACGCATTCTCTGTGGAGCTATTGTTTCGACCATCTATTCCAGACAATATCACGAATTGGAGAGTATTTGATGATGATCAGCAGATCATTAACTTTCTGCAGATGGAAGAAACCTTCTAAGACGTTGTGATAGATGAACAAACACACGACGACAATTTGCATGACTTTACGGTAATACCTAATCCAAAATCTCCTGAAGCTCTATCGGACATGGTAAATTCCTTACCCAAATTTGTTGTTAGACTAGAAAAATTTTATGATTTTGAAGATAAATTTAAAAAGACGGTCAATTGCAAAACCAGCAGTTCCTCATTGTCCTATGAAAAAGTCAATTTAGGTACTAGTGAAAATCCTCAGTGTATCAACTTAGGCTTGGGATGTTCTAGACAAGAAAAATATGCTTTTGTTAAATTATTTAAAGAGTTCAAGGATGCCTTTTCTTGGACTTACGATGATCTTAAGACATTCAATCCTAATATTATACAACATGTCATCCCAATGAAGCCTCAAACCTTGCCTTTCCAACAGAAGCTGAGGAAAATGCATCCTAAGCTAGAACCGACCGTACAAAAAGAATTGAATAAACTCCTAAGTGATAAAATAATTTTTCCTGTTAGACACACTCAATGGGTATCCAACCTCATCCCAGTGCGGAAGAAAAATGTGGAAATTCGACTTTGTGTTGATTTCCAAAACCTCAATAAGGCGTTTGACAAAGATAATTATCCTGTCCCTCCCATGGAACAGATCTTGCAACAAGTATCTGGTCCCGAGAGGCTATCTTTACTAGATGGTTTCTCTAGATACAACCAAGTATTGATGTCTCCGTCAGACCAATTAAAAACTACCTTCCGTACCCCGTGGGGAACTTATGCTTATCGCAAAATGCGTTTCGGATTGATTAATGTTGGTGATACCTTTCAGAGAGCAATGGATATTGCTTTCCGAGGCTTGATCAATCACTCCGTAGTAGTCTACTTAGATGATGTAACCGTCTATTCTAAAAACAAAAACGATCATCTAGCTCACTTACGATCCGTTCTACTACGATGTCATAAATTCGGCATCTCCTTGAATCCCAAGAAGTCCATCTTTGCAGTAGAACAGGGTAAATTACTAGGATTCATTGTGTCTAGCGATGGAATGATTATTGACCCCGAGAGGACCCAAGTCATCGATAAACTTCCCCCACCTACCTCCAAAAAACCCATGCAGTCTTTCCTAGGCCAGATTAACTTCGTGAGAAGATTTGTCCCCAGTTTCTCTGAAATGGTCAGGCCTCTCCAGAACCTGATTAAGAAGGACACCCAATATCACTGGGGACCCACTGAAAACCAAGCTTTTAACGATATAAAGAGGGCTATAATTGATTCTCCATCTCTCATGAGCCCTGATTTCTCTCAAGACTTTACACTCTATACTTTTTCCTCTGATCATTCCTATGCCACGGTTCTAACTCAGAAAAATGTCGAGAACAACGAAGTACCCATCGCCTTTATGAGCTCTACTTTCAAAGGTGCTGAAATTAACTACCCAGTGGTCGATTGGCAAGCCTATGTTGTCTTCAAGGCAGTGTTGACGGGTGAAACAGTCCATCCATCAACTGGGAGAGTGGAACCGGTCTGGGGTTGTCTAAATAACACAAGCCGTTTGGTATGGACCACCCTGACAAGTTTAACGGCTTCGTTGGCCGCTCTAAGGTCTCGTAAGGAAACCAAAGAGAAAATGATCTTAGATAAATAATCTAAACTAAGGAAACTAAAATCTAATAAAACAAACTAAAATAAACTAACTAACTAAATAAAAAGAAATCAAACTAAATTAGAGGAAACTAGAAACTAATAAAAACAAACTTAACTTAACTATACTAATCTAACTATAAACTACTAACTATTATATATTTACAAG
>ML825743.1:44829-57034 GCA_009831015.1 Picea engelmannii | reverse complement strand
CTCTAAAAAGTGATTTATCCATCCTTATGGCTTCTTCGGCCACTGAAAGTCACTTCTCATCATCTTATCCTGTAGTGCTCTTCTTCTCGATTCCGATGAGCTATTACACTAAGAGATTTCTCCAAGTAATATGCCTATTATGACCTTCTTAGTGAAATTAATTAAGATATGACCCATAATAACTCAAAATTATGGAAATCGTCGGAATGCAACGAAACCAAAACCATGTTGTGCGGAATGGATCATGATGATGAACAATGCAAGACGAGCCCAATAAAACCCCTCAATATCTCTTGAACTCTCTGTCACCCCTATCTGACTACTCTGGTAGGCATAACACTCTGTAAAGTTATAATGTCCCAAAATGGGGACATTACACTGAAACTTCGAATCCAAGAGGATCTTGTTTTCTGAGCTTTTCCCCTATAGGTTGTTGGAAGACCGGATGTCCATAGCAGACCTTTTCATTTTCCTCAAGTTCTTCTCCCTACTCACCCTTACTACAACTTACTGAATGAAGTTAGATTGAGACCTCACTTGCCTATGCATTCCAGCCCAGTTTTATGAGTTAAAGCGATGTAATCCCGAGTCTACGTCCATTAGACCCCTCTTAAAATTTATTCATTGTGACATACAAACTGATGGGTACTGGGCTTACCTCTACCGCAATCCAGAGGTGACTTATGGTGCTAACAGAATGTTAAAACAACATTCCTCAATGGTCAAGTTGAGGAAGAGGTATATATAGAAAAGCCAAAGGAATTTGTGATTCACAGGAAAGAATCACAAGTGTGAAAATTGAGAAAAGTATTGTATGGGCTTAAGCAGGCACCAAGGGCATGGTATTCGAGAATTGATAGTTAACTTCAAAACTTGGGGTTCTCCAAGAGTGTTGCAGATTCCAACCTATATTTTAAGGTTGTGAAAAATCATCCCTTGATATTAGTTTTATATGTTGATGATTTGTTCCTCATAGGAGAGGAACATTTGATAGCCCGATGTAAGAGGGAGCTCACTTCCGAATTTGAAATGAAAAACCTTGATCTCATGCATTATTTCCTTGGTCTGGAAGTGTGGCAAAGATCAGATGGGATCTTTCTGTCTCAAGGAAAGTACACAGTTGATGTACTGTGCAGGTTTGGTATGTTGGATTGTAAATCCATGTTTACTCCCATGGTATCCAACTTGAAAAAGTTGAATGAGTCAGATTCTGAATCAAACTTTGTGGATCCAACCATGTACATGAAGCTAATTGGATATTTAATGTATCTGATTCATACAAGGCCAGATATTTTCTTTGCATTGAATGCCTTGATTCGGTTCATATCTGAACGGAGACATAGACATTGGGTTGTTGCCAAACATGTGCTCAGGTATTTGAGAGGGTCCATTGCATTTGGACTCAAATACTCTTCTAGTGGTGGAGTGTTGCTTCTTGGGTATGCTGATTCAGATTCGACTGGAAGCTTAGTGGACCGAAAGAGTACTTCGGGTTTCTTTTTCAACTGAGGTTCTTACATGATATCTTGGTCCAACAGGAAACATATCTCAATTGTGCAGAGTACAACAAAATCAGAGTATATAGTAGCCATTGTTGCAAGCAGAGAAGCAGTATGGATGAGAAAATTGTTGTCCAGATTGTTTCAAGAGAGGCTAGAAACAACAATTATCCATTGTGATAACTAGAGTTATTTGAAGCTCACAGAGAACCCAGTCTTCCATGACAGGTCCAAGCATATTGAGATGAAATACCACTATATCAGAGACATGGTCCAAAAAAGTGCCATCAAATTACAATATATTCGTACTAATGAGCAAACAACAACCATTCTAACTTAGCCTCTGTCCTTTGGAAAATTTGTGCACTTCCAAGACAAGCTTGGTGTAGCTGAGAATGTCTCCCATGCTTAGAGGGAGTGTTAAAATTTGCAGCATAGTGAGTCATTCTCCAAGACTGCCTTGTGTAGGCTAACTTGAGACTTGGAGAAGAGCCTTATTTGAGACAAGGAAAAAAGTCTTGTGAGCTTTGTATAAGGAAAAGCCAAGACAAGAGTATACTAGTGATTAGTCTATTTGTGACAAGACTAAGTGACCTCATGTGTTGAGGTATTTCCTTGTGTAGGAAAAAGTGGTGTGTGAGGTTCTCCTAGGCCAAGCAATTGACCATGAGTGGAGAACCATATGGTCACATCCTGAGACAAATGATCTTTCTCATACATGAGATGCAAATGATGTATATGTGATGAGCTAGTATGATGGCACATGAGACCATGGCTTCCATGAAAGACTTGTGATTGTTGGAAGAAAGAAGAAGAGTCGTATCTCTAGAAAATTCGAGTTGTCAAGTCAAGTCATAAAGTCGAGTCATGCAAAGACGAGTTGTCAAAGAGTCAAGTTGGTAAGTTGAGTTAACTAAGTCTGCATGTAAAGTTGAGTTGGTAAGTTGAGTTAACAAATTCTGCATGCAAAGTTGAGTTGGTAAGTTAAGTTACAAAGACAAGTTGTCAAGTCTGCATGAAAAGTCGAGTTGGTAAGTTGAGTTACTAAGACGAGTTATCTTAGTTAAGTCAAGTGATGAAGATGAGTTCCATAGCAAGTTATGAAGAAATAATTATTATTAATAGAACTCCTCAGCGCTTGACAAGGACACATTGAATACTCGTTGAAGTCACAGCGAAGAAGGAAGCTCTGTTGCTCATGGGATCTTTGAAGCAAGGACAGTTTGATTTCAGGTTTTGGGCTGGGAACTTTACCAGAATTTGAGCTAGCTTTAAAATTAGATATGGACAACAAACTCTCATGGTTGTAGGCCTATGTGGTTGTGGTAAATTTGTATCTGCTCCTAGCTCATTCGTTTGCTAATAAGAAAGATCATTTGTTGTTTTTTTCCCTCAAGCTTGAGAGGGTTTTTCCAGGTTAAAATCCTTGTGTTATCGTGCATGCCTCTATTCTATTTTTGTTCATGTATCTCCGCATATTCACAGTGAATAAATTATAAATCAGCAAGAAGTATTTTTTAAGAAATATTACAGATCTGAACTATATTTAAATTTCAACACCTACTACACTAGCATACGGTACACGAGACATATAATCCTTTTCTTCTTTATTACTAGAACATAAACTTGAAGAAAAGTTAAAATGGGAAGCCAAAGCGATATTTATTGGTTTCAGATTATTCATACCCAATCTCAGAAGTAACTTCTCCACATACTTTTGTTGTGAAAACCAAAGCTTACCATGTTTCATGTCTTTGTGTATTTCAAAGACCAAAATTTGTTTTGTTGCTCCTAGATCCTTTATATCAAAAATATTAGTCAGTTAATGCTTTAACTTGTTGATCTCAACCATGCTTTTACTCGCTACAAGCATATTGTCAACATATAACACCAAGATAATGAATATACCATTTTCTAAACTTTTTAAGTAAACACAATGGTCATATTCACTTGTAAAATTTTGGCTCACCATGAAGGAATCAAACTTCTTGTACCATTTCCTGGGAGACTGCTTTAGGCCATACAATGACTTCTTGAGTTTGTAAATAAATGTTCTTTTGCGAACCTGCACAAAACCTTCTAGTTGTTCCATATATATATATCCTCATCCAAATCTCCATGTAAAAATGTTGTTTTAACATCTAGCTTCTCTAACTCAAGATCAAGTAAAGCAACTAGTGCTAACACAATACAAATAGAAACAAGTTTAACAACTGGTGAAAATATTTCATGGAAATCAATACCTTTCATTTGAGAATACTCGTTTTCCACCAGTCTTTCTTTGTACCTTTCAACTTTATCATCAACTCGCTTTTTCATTTTGTAGACCCATTTGCAACCAACAACCTTCCTACCCTTTGGGAGTTCTACCAAGTCCCATGTTTTATTCTTCTCTAAGGCATCCATTTCTTCTTTCATTGTTATTTTCCATTTAGCATTTTCAATACCATCCATTTCTTCCTAATAACAACAAGGCTCCTCTTCATTAGAAATCAAAACAACAGATGAAATATAATCTCCATACCTCTTAGGAGGATTTCTGACCCGTGTAGATCTCCTCAGATTTGGTTGTGGCGTTTCCACATTTTCCTGTAAGTTTTTTGCATCCTCATCTAGTTTAGAAGCTTCTTCCTGCTCCTTATCTTTTGTAGATGGTTTAGTTTCCAACTGAATTTGTTGATTTTGTGGTACTTGTTCCTGTTTTATTTCAACTTCTACTATGTCCGATTTTATGAGAGGAGATTCATCAAATACTACATCTCTACTAATGATGATTTTGTGGGCAGTAGGATACCACAATATATATCCTTTAACTCCATCACCATAACCAACAAAGACATGCTTCTTTGATCTAGGGTCTAGTTTAAAACATTTATCTTTATAAATAAGAACATAAGCATTACAACCAAAAAAATTCAAATTTGAATAATCACATGAATGACCTATCCATACCTCTTCAAGAATCTTATAGTTTATTGCATTTGATGGTGACTAGTTTACCAGATAGCAAGTTGTAGTGACTCCTTCTGCCCACAACTCTTGATGCAACTTGGCATTACTAAGCATGCTCCTTGCTCTCTCTAGAAGAGTCTTGTTCATGCGTTCAACCATGCCATTTTGCTACAAAGTGTAAAATGTGGTTTTATGCCTTTCAATCCCAACTTCCTTGCAATAATTTTCAAATTCCAAAGATGTGAACTCGCCTCCATTGTCTGTTCTTAAACACTTGATTGACCTGTCAGTTCTCTTTTCAACCAAAGCTCTAAATTGCTTAAATACATCAAACGCGTCATCTTTTCTTTTGAAAATATAGACCCACACCTTTCTAGAGTAATCATCTATAAATTTCACAAAGTATGATGATTCTCCAAAAGAAACTATAGGGGATGACCCCCAAACATTTGAATGGATATAATCTAGAATACCTTTACTTGTATGACTACCTGTTTTAAACTTTTGTCAACATTGCTTCCCAAAAAACATAACGCTTGCAAAAATTCAAATTCAAAGACTTTAAATCTCAAAGTAACTTACAATCTAAGTTACCTAACACGATGAAACGGGACACGGAGGACACGAAAATACGAGTGTTTGACACATGACACGACAACCCCGAAAACAAGACACAAAGGACACGAAAATACGAGTGTTTGACATGTGGCATGACGACCTCGAAAACAGGACACAGAGGACACGTTTATATATATATATATATATATATATATGTGTGTGTGTGTGTGTGTGTGTGTGTGAAAAAAAATTGAAAATTACACATACAAAAATGAAATATAGACATAGAGATTCATATTTTTTTAGAAACTAGAAGATTTACATGATACAAAACATGTTACATAATACATTGTAATATCAATGATGATTAGATGACAAACACTAAACACACAAGAAATTAGAACCATAAGTTGCACCATTCTCAATCTCATTAAGTCATCAAAATCAAAATGTATTACAATGTACATAGATACTGAGTCTGAGTCATTGATGTAAATGTGTTGAACCTGCACATAATAGATCTAGCTAGAAAATACTACACACATTTGCAGAGAGAAATTAAGAAAGAAGAAGAAGAAGAGAAAGAATGGAAGAATTATCATTAACCATATTCCACACTCAAAGAGTGAATAATTTACAATAGATATAGGCTACATGAGTAACTAATGTGCCATAGTAGTGATCTAGAGAGATCTAGACACTCACTGACAGACACTGGAGTGAACTGGCACCTAGTCCTAGTTAACTGAACCATGCAATCATCAGTTGATTGAGACACGTGTGGAAGTGAGAGAGACACATGCAACTCCTGGTGATAAAACCGAGGTTTCCATGCATGAGTGACTTCCACTAGTCTATGTAAGTGTAACTGACTCTGAACTGAAAAGGAACATCCTATTTTGTAGGGAAATATTCTCTAGAGAGAATATTCTCATCTAAGGAATCGTTCTCAACATTGGACTGTAAAACTTAGGAAAATAATTATAGGGGAGTGTGTAATATATCCAACACCCCCCCTGAACACTACTAGAGTGTACATGATGAATGGGTCCCAGTAACAAAGGCCATGTTAGGTACCCGTTGTACAATGCATATAAGAATGAAACATTGAAAAAAAACGAGGAAAGAGGGAAAACCTCATGGGAAAACCCCCCCCTCAAATTACAATGCATAAAAAAAAATATGAGAAGGAACAAAAGGAAGTTGCTAAGCAACCATGTCCTTCACTCCAAGAAGACCTCGCAACTGAAGTTTGTGCTCTTTGAATATTTTGTTGAAGATGTAGATGTATGCATGGATCTGATAGAGTAGATGCACCATTGATATGTCTACACATATCCACTTTCTCTTCTTGTAATGAAGAATATCCAAATAAATTTTGGATGAAACTTTGAAAACCGTGCGGCCGTTTCCGGAAAAATGTTGAAATGTTGTTGATTTTAAAATGATCATAACTTCACTTCCCGGACTTCGTTTCGAACGATTTTTTTTTTTTAAATTGGATATGTTTCCAAGAGGAATTCAAATATCCAATTTGTTTCTGAAAATTTTGCTCAGAAAATATCATAATTGAATCTGATGTGCGCGGCCTCCTTTTTGTCTCCTGAGATGCATGCATTGCACATGGAAAAGTGTCTGCATGTGACCCATGAGATGCATGCCATATATCTTCCACATGAAATTCAGAAAACAAACCTAAAATGGAGTAGACATCATCTTCAATTAATGGAATACAAATTTGTGCAAATACTTGTGTAGAAGACTCTTCAGAATAAAACGTTTGATCTTCTCATGGCTTCTCTTATGGCTCTATCTGTTCAACCTCCTGCATGAAATCTTCACAATATTCTTTATTCCCAAATAGAACCTCCAATCTGGTCCATAATTCGTTTGGAGTGAAGTCTTGTGAGACATCGCATACTTGGTGGAGAATTTATGGAGAAATAGACAAGCAGATAAATCCTATGGCCATATCTTGTCTATTAAGAAAGTCATTTTTCTCATCGACGGAATCAGGCTCTACTTTCATTTCCATATTTATTTGGTACAAGCCTCTGCATTTGAGCTGAAGCAGAATTTTTGACTTCCATTCCAAATAGTTATGAGGCGTGAGAAGTATTGTTGGTGAGTAAAACATAGATTCTATCTTTCTGTGTTCAATTTTCAGTACTTGCAAAAATAATTTGGTGTAGCTTTTGCTTAGCAGTCCGTCGGCTCTGATACCATGTAAATGTGTTGAACTTGCACAGAATAGATCTAGCTTGAAAATACTACACACATTTGCAGAGAGAAATTAAGAAAGAAGAAGAAGGAGAGAAAGAATGGAAGAATTCTCATTAACCGTATTCCACACTCAAAGAGTGAATAATTTACAATAGATATAGGCTACATGAGTAACTAATGTGCCACAGTAGTGATCTAGAGAGATCTAGACACTCACTGACAGACACTGGAGTGAATTGCCACCTAGTCCTAGTTAATTGATCCATGCAATCATCAGTTGACTGAGACACGTGTGGAAGTGAGAGAGACACATGCAACTCCTGGTGATAAAACCGAGGTTTCCATGCATGAGTGACTTCCACTAGTCTATCTGAGTGTAACTGACTCTGAACTGAAGAGGAATCCTATTTTGTAGGGAAATATTCTCTAGAGAGAATATTCTCATCTAAGGAATCGTTCTCAACATTGGACTGTAAAACTTAGGAAAATAATTATAGGTAAGTGTGTAATATCTCCAACAATTGATACTATAGGTAGGAATACCAATGGCAGATACAAAATAGCCATAGGGTAGATAACAGAATCGTAGATGGAAGAATCTCATATTTCATGAGTTGAGACTATCAGTGGTCCTCCATATCATAATTGTTGTCGTCCTTATACACACCTACAAACGTGGAAAAGTCTCAATCCACTTGGTGTGTCCTTGGAGGCACAATGCCTAAGTCCAAACGCACTTGTCACCTCGATTTGGACTTCTTCCGTCTAGGCTTACTCCTAGGGAAGCCAAGGCGGGTAGACCCTAGTTACTATGTGAATTATTAAGTGAATTCTAGGAGTTGATTTTAGTTTAGTTAAGTTAGGGGGAAATCTAACCTATATAGCAAGCAACAGTGCAATGCACAATTTCAATGACAGTCAATCCTTTCCCTAAGGTCAACTAAGACTAGTGCCTAAGTGTTGGGCAAGGGGTCAACTAAGATTATACAAAATATTACAAGAATTAAATGATCTACTTACAAAAGAATAGATTTACACTAAGTACAAGATGAATGAAAACAATGACAAATATACAAAGTGAAGTAAATTACAATATGAACAAAAGAATGAGTTAGAAATATGTATAGCTAAAGATGAACCAAAGCCAATGAACTCACAACTAACTAACCATAAGCATGTAACTTGAAAATCCAGGGAAAGAGCAAGTGTGCAACTTCTAGGGAAGATAGGAAACCAACAAGAGGAAGTGTGCAACTTCTGAGCAAATGGGGAAACCACTCACCAAGTGCCCCAAAGAGATGGTGCGCAACTTGATGGCAGCCTGCCTTTGAACAGAGAACCACTTCAATACACAAATGAACTTGAAAGTAAAATGCTCAACTTGAATTGAAATGATAGTGAATTAAAACCATGAGCATAAAAGAATACCTTGAACAACAAGGTTTACACAACTTGAAATGAAAAGCTTGCAATGAAAAGTAGAGATGAATTAAACCATAAGCATGTGAAAGAGACCTTGAACAACAAGGTATACATAGCTTAAAAGATACTAAAAATGAAGTGCAAGTGTTGTATAATATTAGATAAATTTTAGATAAATTTTAAAAGTCTCTCTTTGATTAGGGGGCCTAAGCTAATGTGAAACCAACCTAAGTTATGTGACTACCCCTAGATTCTTACCATTTTGTCCAAAATGATTGTTGGGTGCTCAAGAAGTAGGGAAAACAAGGCCCTACCCTAGTTCCACGGGTCAACCAGGAAAACTTGGGCGCTCAAGCAGGGGGGACACCTAGTGTCGTGAAGTCATCCCTGACTTAGCACCCCCTATAGCCTCCATAAGCCTCATTTTTTGTGGCGAAAGTTGTACCAGTAAAGGGTGCCTATTTAGACTAGATAAATTTGATCCTCCTAGTCCAGATTGCAAAAGTGAATAACTTGAAATTAAATTGCAAAGTAAAATATTTATGCTTAAGATACAAGATATATTAACCAATTAGATTATTTGCACTATTTAAGCCAAAGATAATGAATTTAAATGACTTTGCAAGATAAACAAGTAAAGAAAGAGAAACTAAAGATTTAAACAATTATAGACAAAATAAAGAATTGCTAGCTAAACTATAGACAAGCCTTACGATATAGCATGGGTGGCAAAGCCAAGACTCTTTGCTAGGTGTAGGCAAAAGAATTAAAGAATGCAATAAAAAATACTTGGAAGGTAAATGACAATCCTAGCCACACAACCTTGACTTAAAAACAAGTGAGGCAAAAGAATACTTGAAATAAAACCGAGCAACCTCAACTAAGGCACAAGGAGGAGGACTAGCCTACCCATTTTGTGCCAAAGTGGGTATGGAAATAAAAGAGCTTAACTTGAAATAAAGACAAGTAAACCTAACCACACAATCTTGTCTTAAGCACAAGTGGGGCAACAAAATGAAAGCTTAAAACATAAAATTACTTCTAAATCCTAGCCTTACGATTTAGCATGGGTGGCAAAGTCAAGCCTCTTTACTAGTTGTAGGCGAAAGAAATAAAAAATTGCAGAAATTTTAAAGAACTTGAGAAATGCAAGCCCAAGAGACTCTCTTTGGGCTTGCTTACAATGTAAGAAAGTAGAAGAAGAATAGGGTATTCAATACCCTTGCTTGGGAGGTTGTTTGTTGATGATTTGTGGCCCCAAATGGGCAGCACCTCCCCTTAACTGGTTCAGATCTGCAGAAAAACAAAAAGTAAAACTTGTTGGAAAAGCTGCAAAACAACCAATAAACTTGGAAAAAAATTTGTTAGAAGAAACCAGAAATTTTAGGCAATAAAAACAACATATAATAGATGATTGAATGACCTATTCTATGACATAAATAAACCCAAAAATACTATAGAAATATGAATGAAAATAACAGAAACTTAAGAGGGTTTCAAGTGGGTGAAGGGATAAATTTTCAGATCTGAAATTTATCCTTCCTCAACCCTTGGTGACCTGCAAATAATAGAGCTCAAGCTACAAGACAAAGAAGGAGGTGAGTAGATCTCAAAATATTGATAAAATACTTTGCTAAAGAAAGGAAACTACTGCACTAAGATCTAGAGCAATACTACTATAGATCTATCCAAGCAAAATACTTTGTTTGGATCTCCTACTCTAGATCTAGAAGTTAAAAAATCAAAGAAACCAATAACACAAGTCACCTCCAATATAGATCCAAGCCAAGCACCAAGAAGAATCCCAATGCCAACGATTTCCTCCAAAGATTATTTTATTAGAAGCATGCTTGAGCAAATACTTGCTACAAGCTTGAGAAATGAAAGAGAGCAAGATGGGAGAGAGAGAAGAGTGGGAGAGATTTGGGTATAGTAACAGTGCACTGAGAATAGATGTGAAATGAGGGGGGGTGAGCATTCTTTTATACTTGGGAGAAAAGAGAAACCCCTCTTGGATGAGTTACAAATGTCACACATCCAAGAGAAATAGACAAAGTCAAGGAAGAGTCACTTTTAGGGTTTTGGTAGTGAGTTAGGGTTTGAGGGGTGAGGTGTAAAGGGGGAAAACACCTTTTCCTATGGTCAAACATTAAGTTAAACATCAAAGAGAGCGAATTTAACATTTAGGTGGCTTTTTTCACTTAAACCATTTAATTCCCACATGTCAATTAGCAAGGGAACACCACTTTAAGTTGTTGGCTAAGCAAAGAGGGGGTTCTTTAAGTGGAAAATTACTTTTCCAACTTAGGAAAAAGGTTAGGAAACCTTTCCCACTCTCTCTCAAACCTTTTTGTTTATTTTACAATTTTTTGCATTTTTGACTTAGCCAAATTAAGCAATTAAATTGCTGACTCAAGACTGACCAAGGCTCCTCATAATGACATAGCAAAATTTGTTCAATTGAGTTGAAACTTGGTCCAAGGGTGTAGGGGGCCTCATTCCATTTCTTTTGAGTACTCACACCCCTATCAAAATCCCCTTACATTTTTACATCAAAATTAATTAAAATTACCATTAAATGGGTAATTTTAAAAAATTAAAATAAAATTACTTAGACTTGACGGAACTCCGCAAGACTCTAGGAGATGTCTAGCATGGTCATTTACAATATTCCTAGACGCTAGTCACCCATTGGGCTCGATCATTAGAACGAATTTCACCACTTTGGAGGATTATTGTGAGTGAAAAACTCAAGGGTAATTAAAATGGCTAGTTAGGCCAGATCAATTACCTGGGGAAAAAAAACACTTGATGAAAGGACTTCCTTAATGATAAATTCCTAGGCAAATAACCTACAATATGATCCATGTAGACCCATTACATTATTATCACACGCAGGGGAGCGGAAATTCCAATTACAAAAAGAAGTGTCGGAGCCAAAAAATGCCTTGTAGAACCAGAAAGTCTTCAACTTGGTTGCACCATCAGGTACATAGCTTCATGGCACATGGAGTTGACCCCCTAGTTGAAATAGGTGGTCAACAATAATCATCAATATTAGCATCACTACAAGTGCTCTCTCCTCCATCCTCCTCCTCCTCTTTATCCAATGCAATTTGTGCATCTGCTGGTGTGGAATATGACCCCTCGAGAGGATCACCATCATCAAAAGTGATTGGCTCTAGCACTAGTTCATTAAGATCCAAGTTGGATAATGCCAACTCTGTGAAAATTCCAGGTCCTATCAGCTTGCCTTCTTGGTCTGTCTTTGACCAAAGAAGGGCTCTAAGTTTCTTCTGTCAGGTAAAGTATTTTCTGTTGTTTTATAACAGCCAACAGTCCAAGTGTCTTTTGCTGATTTGTTACGGTTATGTTCTCAATTTTGGGTGCTCTAGCATGTCGTTTTTATCACCAGAAATTAGTACATGCATCTCAAAATAAACATAACACACCTAAACATCGTTTACTGCTGAAAATGAAACAGATCTAAGAGACTAATACATGCATTTGTAGACACAGGTATTTTTGGTCAACATGACCCTGGATAAAAC
>ML825743.1:18782-31650 GCA_009831015.1 Picea engelmannii | reverse complement strand
GGTGGACTTGGTATGTATGGACAAGGTATTGTTACTCCTATTGATCCTGTGATGAGACCAATGAGAGCAAGCCTTGGATATGAGACTTCATTTCCAAGTGCAAGTCATTCTAATCTTTCATCCACTGATTTGTAGAGGTCCTGAGATTTTGTACCATCCATTGACAATATGCTTGAGTTAGTAACCTCTAATGATTTTATTATTGTTGAGCAGGAATCACATCTTGCACCTTCTGTTTAGCAACAACAAAATTCTTCACCACCAACATCTCAACCATCTCAACACCCTAACCATCCTGATCGGAGGGATTCGTTTGTGTATCATAATTTCTCTTAAAATGGCAGCAGCTCTTCTTTAAGATCAATAGAGAAGAGGGCATAGAAGGCAATATCTTAGATCAATGCTGATTACCGAGGTTTCATGTAGCAGGATTGATTATTGGACACGGCAACATTTGAGCAATTGTTTGAGGACTTCATAACGATGTATTTTGTTGACTATGCAATTGTACAGTCCTCATCGCTCTTCTTGATTGATTAATCATACTAGTGGTGTTTGGCTCCTATTCAGCTTTTCAAGAGGGATGTATCTTGTGATGTATGCCTTCTCTCTAAAGCCTCCCATTCAAAATAAGGGGTTTATTGACTACAAGAGTGTAAACTTCATTTTTGTCCATGGTCCGTGATGAATATAAAATACATAAATGAACATTATTAATAATAATGATAATAATATTAATAAGACAATTTAAAGGACACAACCTAACTAAGAGACATAACCTTTCACCTTCGTGAATAGTCAACGCATATAAGTATATCATCACAAGACTCCTTGTAAATCGATCTCACTCATTCATTTATCAATTATATAACTATTTATCCTATATGGATTTCCATTCTTTGTCCTTCTTATGTTGAATATTTGTGTACATGAACTAATGTTCATTATGTTGGTATCAGAGCTCTATTCAAGACACTTCAGCTGATTCCAACTTTTAGCCACACATAATTATCAGAGTTTCTCTGATCCTGGAACTTTGACCACAAACCAGCCTTTAGCCGTTTGAAGTTCAGAATCAGAAATATCATTGAACAAAGATTATTCCACTGCCAAATCACTGTTTCAAGCACCATGAGAAAAACGATTCCTTCCAGTTGCTATGATATCTCGCTAATGAGTTAACATGAAGGTCCCAACTTTGAATGAGTACAAGTTCAGCCTAGTTTAGTTTCTGGTTGATAGAATGAACTGCAGGGGCATTTTTTTTTCATATAAATGTATTTTTATGTGTGCTTTCAAGCACAATCTGGAGGACTCTAAACCACGAGATGACTGTAATTATGTCTTTTTTCTTTAGGATTGTTGAGAGGAAAACATCTTAAAATTTCTGCCTCTTTATGGCTCAAAAGTCAGTTGAGAGATAGGACTATGAAAGTGCCGTTTAGGCATGATGATGTATATTCTGATCTCACCTCTGACATAACAAATATAAGGTTTTTCCATGTAAAAAACTGTCGAATTTTCACTATGCTAGGCTCAAGCATGAGGTTTATTTCATTTAGCATGTACTTGAACCATAAACAAATGCAGCTACACCATACACAAGTGCTGCAATAACCAAGATCACAAGAAGAATAACCATGCACAAGAACACAAGAATATCCTGGGCAACCCTTCTACGAAAGGGAATAAAACCCAACAATCCTTTGCTATATTCTCAAGAGAAGATCCCACAACCATAAAACCCTAATGCACACAAGAGGGTGCTCTACAACCTTGAAACTTCCGCCCAAGAGAGGTGCACACTTCAGCCTTAAGTGTAGGTCTGAAATTTCCAAATAACAAGTGACAAGTGTGTTTCCTCAATGGGGAAATCAGTTTTATTTATACAAGACTAGACACAGCAATAGGTGTGTCTGTTGGCACAACAGGGCCGACCTCAATAACTCAGAAATATAATTATTTATTACAATAAACATTAATTATCTTTCACATATGGTGGGGCTGACTTGTACCCTTTACATCACAATTAGGGTTACAAGTAAATCTTACACTTAGACAATATAGCAAGGGATCCACACGTCCACTGGTGCTCAGCCACTAGGGACACGTGCTATGCTCAGCCATAGGGATGTCATACTCAACAAATCTCTATCTCAACTGAGTCCACAGGAGAATCATCTGGAGTACCACATCGACTCAACTCTCACACAGAGGAGAACGATACACCCATCACATGGGCACACCCAACCACTGAGGGACGACTCAACTCTCACACAGAGGAGAACGATGCACTCCATCACATGGGCATGCCCAACACTGGTCTCTCTCACAGGTCGACTCAACTTAGTCACAGAGGAGAACGTATCCTGGAGAATGTCACCTGATGCTACAATCATCAACACTCCCTCTCAGCTAGGGAGGCATTTTCCACCAAGCCAAGTCTCTCACGGAAGTACTCGAACTTCGTCCTGGCAAGCGGTTTGGTGAAGATATCTGCAATTTGCTCATGTGTAGGAAGGTACTACATGTGTACAACTTTCCTCTACACCATGTCTCTGATATAATGATATTTTATCTCAATGTGTTTTGATTTATCGTGAAACACAGGATTCTCAAAGAGCTTCACACAACTCTAGTTATCACAATGAATAATAGTAGAATCCATCTCATAATCAAATAAATCTCTAAGGAGCTTGCGAAGCCACACTGCTTCGCGGACTGCCACACTCAACGCTATAAACTCTGCTTCTGCGGTACTCAAAGCCACAAAGCTTTGTTTCCTGCTGCACCAGGAAACCATGGCAGACCCCAAGGTAAAACAACAACCAGATGTGCTCTTCCGTTCCACTGCGCTCCCTGCCCAATCTACATTGGCATATCCCTGCAATCTCATGTCTACACCGAAGGCATATCTTAGGCCATATTCAATTGTGCCTTGTAGATATCTCAATACATGCTTCGCAGCTATCCAGTGAGTCGGTCTTAGCTAACTCATGAATTGACTGAGTATGTTTACTGCATAGCATATATCAGGTCTGGTGTTAACCAAATACATCAATGATCCAATCAGTTGTCGGTAAAGATGAGGATCAATCTCGCCTGAATCAGTAGAAGCCTCGTTTATTTTCTTCAGATCCATCACCATAGGTGTAGGCATGGATTTGCAGTCTGTCATATCGAATTTCTTCAATATCTCCACTGTATATTTTCCTTGACTCAAGAAAATCTCATCAGTCCTCTGCCATACTTCTAGTCCCAAGAAGTAGTGCATCATACCCAGATCCTTCATCTCGAATTCAGAAGTCAATGCTCGCTTGCATTCAGCAATAAGTCTTTCTAAACCGGTGAGGAATAAGTCATCAACGTACAGGACCAAGATCAGGCACTCGTCAGTGGTCACCAACAATGTGATAATATAGGTTTGGATCAGCAACACTCTTGTTGAAGCCCAAGCTCATCAGGAATCCATCCATCTTCTCGAGGTGCCTGCTTTAGTCCATACAAGGCTTTCTTCAACCTGCACACATGAGATTTCTCGTCATGTATCACGAATCCCTCTGGATGCTAGATGTAAACTTCTTCCTCAATCTCACCATTGAGAAAGGTTGTCTTTACATCCATCTGATGTAGTTTCCAACCCATGGATGCAGCTAGTGCAATGATATGTACGGATGGAAGCATATCGGGATAAAGGAGCAAATGTCTCCTCATAATCGATTCCCTCCACCTGTGAGAATCCTCTGGTCACAAATCTCCCTTTGTATTTCTCGATACTTCCATCAGTTGCATGCTTGATCTTATAGATTCACTTGGAAGTCACTACAGACTTCCCTTCTGGTCTCGGAACAATATCCCACACATCATTCTTCATGATGGACTGATACTCTTTTGCCATGGCATCTTGCCATACCTACTAACCTGCTGCTTCTCCATGACAAGAAGGCTCAGTATCAATGATGTGGCTCATGGCTGAAACAAAGATCGAAAATATCTTTGGTTTCTTGCTCTCTCGGAATGTGCCTCGAGGAGTTGCATGTCCCTTTGCCTCCTGCAAAGTTTGTCGAGCCCAGGCACGCCTTTTATGGCCTACTGCAATGTCTCTAGGAACATCAACTGGAGCAACTAGATCAACTGGAACAACTGGATCGACTGGAACAATGGTTGTCTCCCTCTAGACTGTTGAAGGGGGAGAAGGTATTGTCTCGCTGTCAATATCCATCTAAGATTCTCTGGATCTGCGAAAGGTTATCTCTTCCTCAAAGATGACATCTCTGCTCACCTCAATTTGTCTCTGACTAGAGATGTAGATCCGGTATGCCTTCGAAGATTCACTGTATCCCACAAATGTACCTTTTCTGCCTGAAGGGTCTAGCTTGGACCTCTTCTCTTTGGGTACATGAAAGTGTACTGGACACCCAAATATCCTGAAGTGTCCAACCTTAGGCTTCACTCCGGTGAAGGCTTCTTTGGGAGTCACATTCTTCAAAATATGGTGAGGACTCCTGTTCTGAACGTATATTGTTGTCATGGATGTTTCTGCCCATAGAATCATAGGTAGACTCTAATCATGTATCATTGCTTTGGTTGCCTCAATGATGGTTCTGTTCTTCCTCTCTGCAACCCCATTTTTCTGAGGGTTATAAGGAACTGTGTACTCCCTCTTGATCCCTGCCTCAATACAAAAATCATTGAAATCCCTGGAGGTATACTCTCCTCCATTATCTGATCTTATCACCTTGATCTTCCTTCCGGTTAGGTTCTCAACCTAAGCTTTGAATTCTTGAAATCTTGCAAGGACTCCATCCTTGGTCTTCAAGAGTACATAGTACAAATATTCGTTCAAGGAGGCAACAGTCATTGGTCCACACACACATGAATGTATCAAGTCCAAGATCCCCTTGGATCTGTTGTCACTGCTCAAGAAGGACCCTTTGACATTCTTGCCAAGAGCACAACCTCTGCAAACACCATTATGTTGAACTTGTATCTCTGGAAGGCCTGTTACCATCTTCCCTAGAGCTGGAAGGGCTCTATAATGAATTTGAGCAAGTATCTTATGCCATAGCTCACTCAAGCTGATAGTATCATGTAATAGGGCCTAGACTGGTCGGACAGTCAACCTGTATAAGTTGTTTTCTCGAACACCAATTACTCGGGCAGAATTCATATGTGAGTCCTTGTGCCATACAAGAACTTTTCCTTCAAAAAAGGTAACCTTGTAGCCTTTATCCTCTAAGTCAGAAATGGAAACAAGATTCCTTTTCATCCCAGATACATATAGTACCTCACTCAACTGAAGGGGTATGTCAGAATCTAGTTGGAATGTAGAAGCTCCAACCCCTTTCACATTATATCTGGCATTGTCTCCAAGTACAACATGTAGACTGGTCTCTTTCTCAACAAGATCTGTCAGATGATCTCTATATCTGGTCATGTGCCTAGAGGCACCACTGTCAATTAACCAAATATCATTATCAGTAGGAACCGTACCCGAGAGTGTTGATATGAATAAGAGGGCTTCATCTTTGATGTCTTCATCTCTCTAATGTGGCTCTGGATCAACATCAGCAAGTTGTCTTTCTTTCTCTTCATCGATCGCTGTCTCTAGTAAAGCTTTTTGTATCACACTCAATAGGTCATCCTCTTCAAGGGTGATCTGAAGTCTTGACTTCCAGGAACTGAAGTTGCTTGATCCATCAAGCCTATCTTCCACCAAGGTTCTGTTCCTCATGGTTTGCAGATTCTTCCACAAACCCTTAGCAATTAGGCTAGGAAACCTAATGGCTAGGCTAGGCTAGCAATCTTAGGTTTCGTTGGGCTTATGACTGCCAACAATAAGCCTTGAAGGTCAAAAGAACATTGGTAAGCTGAAAATCTTCTTCAATGAGCTGCAGAAACCCTAAGACTGAAATTTCTGCAGAAAATTGCGAAACCCTAGAAACCCTAGGGTCAAAAATCCAAAATTCTCGAAAATGCAATTTGAAGGTTGTTGGAGGAGCGCAGAAGGAGGATGTACACTCCTATGCAATTTTTAGCCCCAATGTTTCAGTGGAAGGTGTTGAAACTGGCAAAAGAAGGAGGGCCGTACTTTTTCTCAGAAACCCTAGGAGGGTCGTACGATTCTACGGAAAGGAGGATGGCTTGCTTGAAGGCTTGTGCAATGGCTTCTTCAAGACCTATGCTCTGATACCATGTTGAATTTTCACTATGCTAGGCTCAAGCATGAGGTTTATTTCATTTAGCATGTACTTGAACCATAAACAAATGCAACTACACCATACATAAGTGTTGCAATAACCAAGATCACAAGAAGAATAACCATGCACAAGAACACAAGAAATATCCTAGGAAACCCTTCTACTCAAGGGAAGAAAACCCAACAATCCTTTGCTATATTCTCAAGAGAAGATCCCCCAACCATAAAACCCTAATGCACAAAAGAGGGTGCTCTACAACCTTGAAACTTGCCCAAGAGAGGTGCGCACTTCAGCCTTAAGTGTAGGCCTGAAATTTCCAAATGACAAGTGACAAGTGTGTTTCTTCAATGGGGAAATCACCTTTATTTATACAAGACCAGACACAGCAAAAGGTGTGTCTGTTGGCACAACAGGGCCGACCTCAATAACTCAGAAATATAATTATTTATTACAATAAACATTAATTATCTTTCACATATGGTGGGGTCAACTTGTACCCTTTACATCACAATTAGGGTTACAAGTAAATCTTACACTTAGACAATATAGCAAGGGATCCAAACGTCCACCTGTGCTCAACCACAGGGACGTCATACTCAACAAATCTCTATCTCAACTGAGTCCACAGGAGAATCATCTAGAGTACCACATCGACTCAAATCTCACACAGAGGAGAACGATACACCCATCACATGGGCACACCCAACCACTGGGGGACGACTCAACTCTCACACAGAGGAGAACGATGCACCCCATCACATGGGCATGCCCAACACTAGGCTCTCTCACAGGTCAACTCAACTCAGTCACAGAGGAGAATGTATCCTGGAGAATGTCACCTGACGCTGCAATCATCAACAAAAACAACAACAACACATAGGATTATAAATGCGGGAGAGAAATTTACTAGTTGTTGGCGACGGAAGTCACTCCTGGATTGCTTGCAGGAGCAGAGCCCGATGCCCATCAGTTTTATGTCACAGTGGTTTATAGATGGGGTGACCAAATGGAAGCCGACTCAAAACAATATCGTTCCAACTCCGAAACTAGGCTAGGCATGCATGGGTGAGTGAGGTCTTATATAAACTTCAGACAGTGAGTTGTAGTATAGTGGTGAGACAGGCGGAAGACTTATATAAGAGAAAAGCAAAGGTCTGGTACTAACATCGGGTTACTAACAGACTGTAGAAGAAGACGTTTGAAGGCAAAATCATCTTACATTCAAACGCAAAACCAGAGAATACAATCATGCACAATGAACCTTTCATCATATCACAACTGCAACGATTCGCGAGAATCAGTCAATCACGAACTCTCTGGTATGAGAGGAAAACATAGACGGGATAAGAAAACTGTTTGTCATAAAACAAGAAATCCCAAATACAAATGCATACCCAGAAAACTAGAATATCTGTTAAAACTTTACAGTAGGGAGCTCTGCTCTACCATCGATAGATACAAAAATGGCGAAAACGCCTACATATACTCAAAACAACAACAGCAACAAAATCGAGACACTGCATTAAACACATTGCGTCTGCATGGCTTCTGACAATCTGCAGCTGCAATCTCTGAATGATCGTGCACCTACGGCGGACGCAATCGAACTCCTGACAGTTCCGTAGGCGAATCGACGTGCTCTTAACTCATCGTCGGACTTTCCCATTATGGCGGAGGCGATGTCTAACCACCACCAACTGCTTCAATAACTGCTTTATTGGGATTGAGGACAGCCCGGCCAACTCGGCACCTTTATGACGTGGAAGGCCCCTCGTGCTGCCACCTGGATTAACTGAACGGCCTGATGAATAGCGTGGAGGCCAGCACGAAGGATTGGGCGCAGAAGGGGAGTGGTGGCGCCAAAACCGTGGGGGGAAATAAGAAGCAATGAGGTGTGAGAGAGGCAGCAGGGGAAGACACATGGCGAAAGGCAATAAGTGGTGGGAGCAGGGGATGAGATATAACGGGCGCGCCTTGATGGGAGGCTGACATGGAAAGGAGCTGGACATATGGCAGGCGGTGAGTGGACGATGAGATGGGAAAGGGACCACACGGACCAAAGAGGGGAGATGGACAGGTGACACATGGCAACAGGGGAGAGGAGGCTCAAGAGGATGACATAACGGGGGGAAGGGCCCACGTTGGTTAAACATAGAGCAGCTGAGAAGGATGGGATCGCGTGAGCGCCGTTGATCCGGGCGCTTAGATCTCGGCCGTTGGGAAGTTGCGCGCCCGATTCCGGACCCCCCCCCTCTGCTTAAAGGTAGAAAGGCAGGGGGGGTCCGGAATTGCCTTGATCGCCGTTGATCCGGGCGCTCCGATCAGGACCGTTGAAGAGATGCGCCCCCGATTCCGGACCCCCCCCCTCCGCTTAAAGGTAGAAAGGTGGGGGGGGGGGTCCGGAATCCTATATGCACCGTTGATCCGGGCGCGCGAATCTCTGCCGTCCAGACTTGCTTGTCGCTTACCACAGGCGTATTAGTATTTCAAACCTAGGACAAGTGGGTTTTTAACCCATTCCTTTGCATTCTAACCCCCTTACAAGAAATATCGCTAACATTTGGCTCCATGGGGGATAGAGTCGTCCCTGTGATGCTCTAAGAACTCTTTCGCAGATTCAGTGCCTTGTTGTTGGGCTATGGAGTCTTTTATTAAACTAAAAACAAAAACAAAAACAATATTTACAAGGCAAAAGAGCCGACTGCGGCTCACAAGAAACATTTTTTCAAGAAATGCCCATTTACTGGGCCACTAAAAACTTCTTGGCCTGCTAGATCCTGCAACCTGTAAGTGTTGTTTGAAAATACTTCAAGGATCTTGAAAGGCCCAAACCAGAGGGCATCAAACTTACTGTGCTTGCCCCTGTCCTGCCTGGGTGCATCCCATTTGAGCACCAGATCACCCTGCTCGAATCCTTTCTTTCTGCCCTTCCTGTCAAACGCCTGCTTGATCTTCTGCTGATGATTGCAGGCCCTGTCCATGACCTGTTCTCTGATCTGCTGCACTTCCACCATCTGATGAATTCTTCTGACCATATGGTCAGGTTCTCCTTCAAGGTCTTGGAGGAATTTTGCCACAGATACGGCGAGCTGAGTAGGGAAAATGGCTTTTGTCCCGTAAACAAGTTGGAAGGGCGAGATGCCTAGAGACTTCTTCGTTGTCACTCGGTCGGCCCACAGAGCGAATTTGAGCTTCGAATCCCAGGCCCTTTTATTGTCTTCCAGCAATTTCTTAATGAGCTTGATAAGGCTTTTATTGGAAGACTCTGCTAGTCCATTCCCTTGAGGATAATAGGGAGTAGAGTGAATCAGTGAAATCTCAAACTGTTCACAGAATTTGACCAAAGGCTCAGACCTGAAGGGGGCAGCGTTATCAGTGACAATTTTGCTAGGGCAACCAAATCTGGCTATGATATCTTCCAGGAAGCTGATAATAACTTTGTGAGGTGCTCCTGGTGGGGACAGCTTCTATCCATTTGGTGAAATAGTCTGTCGCTGTCAGGATCCATCTGTGCTGGCCACTTGAGGGAGGATGGATTTCTCCAATGAAGTCCAGTCCCCACTGCTGAAAGGGTGCTGAAACTACTACAGGCCTTAAAGGCAGAGATTTGAGCTGTTGCTTCCCTGAGAACTTCTAGCATTTGATGCAAGCTCTGATTTCTCTGCAGACATCAGGGAATAAAGTGGGCCAGTAATACCCAGCTCGAAGGATCTTATGGGCTGTGGTCTTCCAGAAATGATGACCCCCACAAAGGCCACTGTGAAAATCAAATATAACCTGCTGGGCTTCTTGTGGGTCCAGGCATCTTAAAAATACCCCTAAAGGGTCTCTCCAGTACAAAGTTTGGTCAATGCAGCAATATCTGACCGCCTTGAGCTTTAAATCTCTCGCCTTGCTCTTTTCCATTCCATCAGGAGGCCTCAATTCTTGCAGAAAGTATAAGATATCCTTGTACCAGGGGCATGCTGTCAGTGATAGGGCACCCTGAGATTTCTTATTGGATGACTCAGTTTGCCGAATCTTTGAGCAGGTGTTGATGTAGCTAATCCCCAAGGCTTTGCAATTAGATTCGGCCAGCAGCTTGGCTAAACCCTGTCCCTTTATCAACTTGGTGGGCTTAATCTCCAGATCAAACTCTAGGATCTTGGTGATCCATTTACCTCTCCTCCTGTCTATGTCAGGCTGTACGAGGATGTCCTTCACAGAGGGAGAAGGAACGTATGCGGTGATCTTTGAGTGCAAGACATAGACTCTGAAAGCTTTGAGGGCTTTCACCAAGGCATAAGCCTGCTTCTCCATGATCTCGTACCGCAGTTCTGCATCTCTCAATGCCTTGCTAAAGAACGAGATGGGTTGTTCTCGCCCTTGATTGTTCCTCTGCAGTAAAACCGCTGCGACTGTATTACAAGAAGCAAAAGAAAAAATCAGGAAATCTTTGGAATAGTCAGGACTCATCAGCACGGGTGCCTCGGTCAATGCCTTTTTTATTTGATCAAAAGATTCCCTGGGTTCAGCGGTCCATTTTACTTCATTTCCCTTTCTGAGCATGGCTGTGATGTGTCTCACCAGCTCAGCAAAATTTGAGATGAATCTCCTCAGAAAATTGATCTTCCCCAAAAAGGCCTGAACTTCCTTCTTAGATCTGGGAAGTGATAGGGTTTGAATTGATTCTACCCTACTAGGATCAATTCTTACCCCCTTTGCTGATACTATATGACCTAACAGCTTCCCTTCCTTCATAGCAAACAAAGATTTCTTGGGATTTAGGGAAAGGCCAAACCTGCGACACTTCGAAAAGACTTTTCTCAGGTGGCAGCAGTGTTCTTTGTCAGACTTGGAGAAGACTGTTATGTCATCCAGATAGATCACCACAAACCTATCTTTCTCCCCGATGAAGGTTATATCCATAGCTCGCTGAAATGTTGCCCCTGCATTCATCAATCCGAAAGGCATTTTGGCATACATGAATGTGCCCCAAGGAGTGGTGAAAGTTGTTTTTTCCATGTCCTCAGGCATGACTGATATTTGATTATACCCTGAAAACCCATCAATCATGGATATCCTAGCAACTCCAGTTACCTTCTGCAATATGTGTTCCATGTTTGGCAGGGGATAGTTGTCTTTTCTCGAGCTTCTGTTCAAGTTCCTGAAATCAACACAGAGCCTGATTTCTCCGCTCTTCTTCCTTACTGGGACCAGGTTGGCCACCCACTCGGAATATCTCAAGGGGACAATGATTTGCGCATCCAACAACTTTTTTACTTCTTTCTCCATGACAGGCAGCAACATGGGATTTATCTGTCTCAGCTTCTGCCTAAATGGCCTAGCCTCCTCTTTCAACGGGATCTTGTGCTCAATAACAGATGTGTCGTAAGTTTTCAGGTCTTCGTATGTCCATGCAAATACATCGGCAAACTCTCTCAGCAACTCAATATATTCGGCCCGCTATTCTCTGGTCAGACTGCTAGACAATTTGACGAACCTGGGCTCATCCTGCGTGCCAATGTTGCATTCGGCTATGTCAGCATCTTCACTCGAAACACCACCCTTTAGTGGCACGTCATTCCCATCGAACAGTCTTTCTAAACGGATGAGTCCTCTCGGAATGTGATTGTTGGGCAGCTGAATGATCTGGTGATTCGCGATCTTATTTAAAAATACCCCAGGATGAGGGTCATTTTCGAGGTCGGGATCCTGGTCAATGTGCAACGCAGAAAATTCGTCCACGGATTGTAGAAACCTTTCAATTTCCAGATCATCTTCAAACACCTTCCAATGTTTTACATTGTCAGGTACAGAGGGCCTGTATTTTATCTCGACATCACTTTTTATCCCAGGCGGCAGAGGATGCTTGAGCAAACTGGCTAGAGAGTCGGCTAGAGTGTTTTCCCCCCTCGGTATGAAAGAAATGTTAAAAGCCAAGAAGAAATTATCCATCAGGTCCCATACTTCATTTCTATAATTTCTGAGCCGGGGATTGTTAGCACGATAAGCCTTTCTTATTTGTTGAATAATCAACTCAGCATCTCCAAATATGGCTATCTCTTTGATTCCCATTTCCTTCGCAGACCTCATGCCCAGAATAAGAGCTTCATACTCTGCCACATTGTTGGTGGATTCGAATTCCAGCTTGTATGAAAGGGATATGATCTCTTGACAAGGTGATATAAAAACCACCCCAGCGCCAGCGCCTTCGGCAGAAGAAGCTCCGTCGAAAAACATCTTCCACACGGAGGGGGTTGGAGGGAAACCCTGATGGTCAAGACTGGGTTGCTTTCGGACCTGGCAAGACTCTTCAGGAGCATCAGTGAGCTGCAATAGGCTAGACCCCAAATCGGTGTCAATTGCAAAAATGGGGTGATTGGTGGGGTCCGCTTCATCACTGACAATGTAAGCCAACTGAGCTTCTCTATACAGCCTCCTCTGCTCCCCTCCGAAAACCGGAATGGTGGCATACGTGAGATCCATCTGCAACGTTCCCCCGAGTTTTTTAATCCATGATCTAGACAACAACATGCCAAATTTGGGGGGAACGTCAGCCACCACAATATCCATGACCACACTTTTCATGGGCAGCTGAAACAGGGAAACCACCAGGTCTTTGATGACTCCTAGGCACTGCACTCTCCTTGAGTCGAAGGAATATAAATCATGATAAGTTCTTGTCA
>ML825743.1:0-17653 GCA_009831015.1 Picea engelmannii | reverse complement strand
CCTCATGAGTAACCAGGTTATTTTGGAGAGGGGCTTGAATCCTTTGATCCTCTCTGTCTTTTTCCCTTTGTTCCCTTGGGAAGGCCTGTGGTCCATTGTTATTAGGTCTCCTGAAACCTCTATTATCGGCATTCTGAGGATTTCTGTACATGGGCTTCCCTTCTAATTCCCACCTTTCCATCTTGGCAGCAAGCGATTTTAGTGTTCTAGCTGTCTCATCTGTCTGATGGGGTAGTGGAAAGGAACTGGATGAGGAAGCTTCAGGTCTGTTCTTGGACGTATTTCTATCACCTGCGTTCCTGAGTCGATTGACAGCCAATATGTTAGATTCTACCTCCACGGCCACATCCTGCATGTGGGCCAGCGTAGCAGCTCTTCTCTCCCTTAGCAGTAGGCAGAAGTCGGGATCAAAAGCACTGGAGTAAGTGATCCTTGCAGAGGCTTCAGAGGGTTTTATCTCAACAGGGATCCTGTTGTACATTTTATTAAATCTCTTGGAAAAGTCAGAGACAGACTCTCCTTCCTTTCTCTTCAAAGACCCGAACTCTGTCATGTAGTACATGAAATCTTTTTTATCTCCCCACTGTCTCAAAAAGGTACTATCTAAAGCTTCGATTCCATCAATAGATCCAGGAGGCAGGGCCTTAAACCATTTTCTAGCCTCTCCTTGGAGACTATGGACAAAGATCCTCATCCATACGTCTGCATGCATGATGACATTATCATCTGTGAAACTGTAAAAGGCTTCTAGGTGTTCTTCTGCAGTTATGTCCCCTTCTCCTGTAAACTTAGGCAGCTGCTTGAGGTAACCATCTGTCGAGAGGGCATTGAGGGGCTGAGGTAACACAAGGGGATCATACCTAGCGGCTATAATAGCTTCCATTCTGGTCATAGGGGGGTTAGCACCAGCCATAGGAATATTAGGTGGTGGAGAACTTGGAGGAGAAGGAGTTCGCGAAGGGGCTGCGGGAAATGAGTCTCGAAGTGGAGTGGGAAACAAGAGAGGGTTCAAGGAGAAAGCTAACAAACTCAAGTCAGCAGGTGCTTCTCTTTGTGCAGGATTGGAGAAATCTTTTGTAGTCCTGGGTCTATGCCAAGGAACAGCTTCTGAGGAGAGGGGAGTGACAAGAATTTCTCCCTCCGATCCTAGACCAGAAGGGGAAAACTCAGCAGGAACACTCCCAAAATTCAAGAAACGAGAAACCTCTGAAGGAGGTTTATTAAGAAACTGAGGAGGAGAAAAAGGAGTTCTCACAGAAGGAGATGACGGATTACCTGTTTCGACGATGGAAACTTCTTCTGCAAAGCTCTTTCCTCTTCTGAGAACCGCTTCTGGGTCAGCTTCAGGTGTCGCTAGAGGCAGCTGTGGGTGAGACCACATGTGTCTGCCTCTGAAAGCCACAATTAATAGAGCAGGTTCTTCCCAGCGGAGTCGTCACAATGGAGTCGCCAGGTGCACAGTAGCAATCTTGATAATTCTGATATCTGATGCACCTTCAAAATCAGTTGATCGTTGTCGTTCAATCCCGAGGAAAATATTCAACTTCGTCCCCGGCAACGGCGCCAGAAATGTTGGCGACGGAAGTCACTCCTGGATTGCTTGCAGGAGCAGAGCCCGACGCCCATCAGTTTTATGTCACAGTGGTTTATAGATGGGGTGACCGAATGGAAGCCGACTCAAAACAATATCGTTCCAACTCTGAAACTAGGCTAGGCATGCATGGGTGAGTGAGGTCTTATATAAACTTCAGACAGTGAGTTGTAGTATAGTGGTGAGACAGGCGGAAGACGTATATAAGAGAAAAGTAGAGGTCTAGTACTAACATCGGGTTACTAACAGACTGTAGAAGACGACGTTCGAAGGCAAAATCATCTTACATTCAAACGCAAAACCAGATAATACAATCATGCACAATGAACCTTTCATCATATCACAACTGCAACGATTCGCGAGAATCAGTCAATCACGAACTCTCTGGTATGAGAGGAAAACATAGACGGGATAAGAAAATTGTTTGTCATAAAACAAGAAATCCCAAATACAAATGCATACCCAGAAAACTAGAATATTTGTTAAAACTTTACAGTAGGGAGCTTTGCTCTACCATCGATAGATACAAAAATGGCGAAAACGCCTACATATACTCAAAACAACAACAGCAACAAAATCGAGACGCTGCATTAAACACATTGCGTCTGCATGGCTTCTGACAATCTGCAGCTGCAATCTCTGAATGATCGTGCACCTACGGCAGACGCAATCGAACTCCTGACAGTTCCGTAGGCGAATCGACGTGCTCTTAACTCGTCGTCGGACTTTCCCATTATGGCGGAGGCGATGTCTAACCACCACCAACTGCTTTAATAACTGCTTTATTGGGATTGAGGACAGCCCCGCCAACTCGGCACCTTTATGACGTGGAAGGCCCCTCGTGCTGCCACCTGGATTAACTGAACGACCCGATGAATAGCGTGGAGGCCAGCACGAAGGATTGGGCGCAGAAGGGGAGTGGTGGCGCCAAAACCGTGGGGGGAAATAAGAAGCAATGAGGTGTGAGAGAGGCGGCAGGGGAAGACACATGGCGGAAGGCAATAAGTGGTGGGAGCAGGGGATGAGATATAACGGGCGCGCCTTGATGGGAGGCTGACATGGAAAGGAGCGGGACATATGGCAGGCGGTGAGTGGACGATGAGATGGGAAAGGGACCACACGGACCAAAGAGGGGAGATGGACAGGTGACACATGGCAACAGGGGAGAGGAGGCTCAAGAGGATGACATAACGGGGGGAAGGGCCCACGTTGGTTAAACATAGAGCAGCTGAGAAGGATGGGATCGCGTGAGCGCCGTTGATCCGGGCGCTTAGATCTCGGTCATTGGGAAGCTGCGTGCCCGATTCCGGACCCCCCCCCTCTGCTTAAAGGTAGAAAGGCAGGGAGGGTCCGGAATTGCCTTGATCGTCGTTGATCCGGGCGCTCCGATCAGGACCGTTGAAGAGATGCGCCCCCGATTCCGGACCCCCCCCTCCGCTTAAAGGTAGAAAGGCGGGGGGGGTCCGGAATCCTATATGCACCGTTGATCCGAGCGCGCGAATCTCTGCCGTCCAGACTTGCTTGTCGCTTACCACAGGCGTATTAGTATTTCAAACCTAGGACAAGTGGGTTTTTAACCCATTCCTTTGCATTCTAACCCCCTTACAAGAAATATCGCTAACACTAGTGTATCACAATAAATGTTACAAATAATAGTGAAGTCTTAAAAACATTGAACATGGATGCCAATATAAAAGTTCTCGCTGTGACAATTAGACGCCATTGATTGTCAGAAATTGAAATATTTTTCGGTGGTTTTCATTCTCCCTTTAAATCCGTGGACAAGTTAAACATTAAAAGTAGTTGACAATTATGGTTGGAGAAGAATCAAAATTTGCCAGAAAAGAAAGGTTGAAAAATAATAATGTTTGAAATTCCCATCGCAATGGCATAATTACACAAACGGAACTCTCAATCACCTATACCAAAACCATGTGTGGTCTTCTTTGGAGACATCATCGATGAAACCTACAAATTCTGTTGGGTAGTTACTATCTTCGTGGGTACCATTAGCCATGTGAAAATCTCATCAACTCTCCAAACCATATGCAATTGGATCGTGTGCACTGATCAAAATTGAACCCTTCCTATCCCTTCCAAGAGTTCAAACTTGTCCTAGAAGGGTAATTCAAAACACTCCCTTCAAAAAAAAAGTAAATTTTCGAAATCACTTGTCATTTATGAAGCACGACAAATATCATAAAATGTCAAAAGAAGGGTCAGATTTTCAATAACCCATCAATGTCCTCACTTCCAATACTTGGTTGATCAATGAGAATTGGTTCATCACACAATACTTTCCTTTCGTATCTAAAGACTAAAGTCATCTCTATTCTAGTTGGCGCTTATCTATTCCCTGATACGATGTCCGTCCACAACATTAAATGCTTCACATAGATCACACGTAGATAATTTCCTACCACATATGCACTATTTTATGTGTCACTTAACGAAAGCTTCCCAAAGAAGATTAGACACCTTGTCTTTGTGAATCCCCACTTGAATTCATGTGTTATGAGCATTATTAATTCTTGTCAATATGGGAATTGGCATTGCATTTAGTATGCATACTTCATGTTTTTGAATACCACACTCACCATAATGCCATTTGCTATCTTTTCCTTCAATAGTTGTCACAATGTCTTTTCCTTTGTTATCTTTGCCTCCACTCTTGGATTTGTCAAAAACAAAACAATTAGTCATAGGTTATGGATGTAAATTGTAATGACATTGGGAGCTTATTAGTAAGATTAATTACAAATGAATTGTTGAATGCCAATTTTGAAGAGAAAATAATAGACATTGAGCAAACCTAGGGAAATCAAGTCATCTCTCTTTTTTCAAGTTCACATATTTCATCTCACTAATAGTATCAAACATGTTGATTCATAGTTATTTTGGTGCAATCATAATGCTATGTGTTTGCCTATTAAAATTCATGACATGGTTATAGCTTTGGTATCTGATATGATTATCATTTCAACACATCAGTGGTCCTCTCAACCACTTAGTACGTAATTCATTATATCCCCACTAATACAATATATAATGGGAACAAAACACACAACTAAGAATTGAATGTAAATCTCCCAACAATCTTGTAGAAGTTTGGTCAAGCTCATCATAAATATAATTCAAAGTTTTTCTTTGTTTCACATAAAACTATTTAACGATTATGTTTGTCATTACAAACTCTATTAAGCTTGGTGAAATTTTCTAACTTGTATGTTCTTGATTAATTTTAGATATGAACTTTCACAAAATGAACCTTGTTGACATCACAAAACCTAATATTGGGATTACAACAATGAGAATTATGATTTTGTTAATTCAATTTATAACATTATCAAATCCTCACTCCTTTGTTCTCCAAAATGATCATTCCCCTTTTCGTGATTCCATGCATCTTGATCTATCACACTTTTTCACTTTCTTCTTCTTGTTTCTAGCAACATTTACATTAGTGTGACAATACTTTGTAAATATTTTGTGAATGCCCCATAGTGCTCTTTCCCCTTGTCTCATCCCAAGCCCAATATCTAGGATACATATCCTTTGTAGCATTAATGCTTGGAACAACATTTTTGAAGTTGGGTAGGATTCTTAAAATATCTAGGGAGAGGGTAACATAATTTATATTATTATCAAACTTATGCATTAGAGATTATACTAACATCCCACTCCTTTATGCATTTTTGCATGGTTTGAGAGATAGAGTGAACAATCAATGTCTTCAGTAAAAATAACATACTTGGTGGTCTTGATGAGTAATTTCATTTAGTTGCATGTTTCTATGGATCTTGGGAAGCTCCAAATCATAAACATCTTCACATAAAAAATACACAATGGAAGTAGTCATGCTAGATTGTCATGTTCCTAGAGGCCTATAATGCAAGTAGGGTCTCTTCATTGCTTTTATAGTATTTTGATAGAATTATCACCCTTCAACAAAGGCCTCAAGATATACTACAATATATTATTTTCTAGTGAGATCTAGAATGAACATCACTCCCATGGTATATGAATATAAGATGCAATGCTCATGCATCATATGGATACATAGATTACATCCTCTCTTATATTGGTGTTCACAAAAATGTTTGATTTTGTGATTGCCTCTAAAGTTTTATATTGTCATTTTTAACACTTTGAAATTCCTTCAAAGAAAACATTTAAAATAATTGCAAGGGCAATATTTTATTTAGAATTTTTTTTGAAGTGTGTACCTAGTTTACTATTGTCAATTGAAGTACAACTACTTTTTTCAACGTTTCATCATGGAAGGGTTGGATGAATATATACCCTTCAACTTGAAATGAAGAGTATCCCTTCAAATTTGATCATTGATTGTGTGAATCGTCAAGGTTGGTGTGTAGCTATCTCCGTCCGCAAAAGATTTCAGTATACTAAGAGAAGGTTGAACGTGTCTGAGATTTGAGTCATGATGCCACCCTCCAAAAAGCATCGTGACTATTGAACGATAACTAAGCTCTCCTTTGTATTAAGCACTTGTATATATAAAAAAAAATAGGTTGTGATAATCATAAGCCACCGCACCTTATTAACATCCACATTCAATTAACAAATGGAGATGGTGTGGGCTAAGCTTTCGGATTAGCATTTTACCTTCGATCACTTAGTTTTTTTTTCAATATAGAGGAATTAGTAATTGGTTGGGATTGCTTGGATGAGGTTTAAGTTTTGGCTCGTTATCATTGTAAATCCTAGGCTAGTGTCAACAACTCGCAAGACAACGCTTGGCAGAAAACTTATGACCTAGCAAAGGTCGAGATGCCTGGAACCGCTAGCGAACTCCCATTCATAGTGGCACCTATCCTTCTAGCCTTATCACAACAGCTACAATATAATTTAAAATTTAAACCCAAATGAAGATAGTGCAAAACTTACTTCCCAAACAAACCACCTCAACCTACTTCCAATCTCCTAACTACACATCTAGTGATCAGTAACGAAGTATAACCTTAAAAATCGTTTCTCATATAGATCGGCACAAAAATCCCTATTATCGCAAGATTTGTACTTTTGCAAATCCCTCCACAATAACCCAAATCTTGTGTAACAGTTGGAAGTTTCTACCACTGTCACATGAGTAGAGACTTCCCTCGTTTTATTGATGGAAGAAGGTCCACCACAAGGGAGGCTTCCTCGATGACCTCAAGGGATCAAATAGAAAGATTAGTCGAGCCTAAAACCCCCTATATTGGTCACCTAGGTGTTAGGTCTAGGTCTAGGAGAAGTAAAAAGGTTACAAGGTGTTAAATTTAGAGTTGTTATTAAGTTCTTTTCAATTTACTAGAGCATAACAGCATAAGTAGGATCACTGAAAGAAACAAAATCACAAGGTACACAACATTTTATCCTGGGAAACCCTCATGGGGGAGAAAACCCAGCAAAAACTTCCTCAATAATAGATTGCCAATACAATGCCAAGACTAAAGACCAAAACAGTAAAGAATATCCAAGACTGAGCATGCGCTTCTCTTCTCCTTCTTGTAACTGTAACTACCTCCAAAAGATGCACACTTGTTGAGTGAGTGAATGAATGAGGTGCCATCCTCACTTATTTATACTAGCTGAGGGGGTACTAGGGTTATGTCTCTTCACCAAGCAGGGGCAACTTCTTCCAATATTGGTTAAAACCACTTTAATAAACCCTAGGGGCCGACTTCTCAAATACCACCATATGAATATGGCTTGACCAATCCACAAGAGGGGATTTGGTCTTATACAAGACCCGACATGATCAATCTACAAAAGGGGATTTGATCTATATAATAATAACTCAATTATAATTAGAATATTCTTCATAATTACAATATTTCAACACTCCCCCTTAACAAGAAGGGTATTCTACTAACATAACCCAATACAACATCATCGGGAGAAAGAGAGGGCAGCAACATCATCAACATCTGGAACACTGACTTGCATATCTACAAATCATCGGAAGATTTTTTCTCATCATCAATATCATCATCATTCACAGCATGAAGTTGGAGTAGTATCATCATCATCGCTCACAACATGGAGCTGGAATAGCATCATCATCATCATCCACGGGATGGAGCTGGAATAGCATAATCATCATCATTCACAGGATGGAACTGGAATAGCATAATCATCATCATTCACAGCATGGAGTTGGAATAGCATCATCGTCATCATCACTAGCATGAAGCTAAAACATCAGCATCAATAGCATGAAGCTAGAGCAACAATCTCACCAACACGAGGTTGGTACATCATCATCAACAACACGAGGCTGGTACAACATCATCAACAACAGCACGAGGCTAAAACAACATCATCAACACGAGGTTGAGACAACAACATCATCAACACGAGGTTGAGACCACAACATCATCAGCATATATCAACAAAATGAGGCAGGCGTAACAACAACATTTTGTGGTACTCTAACAGACCGTCCTTACCGGAAAATCGGGATCTGCCCAGGAATCATAAGATTCCCTAGGATATAAAATCCTAACGGAGCTACCACGTGGTACTCTGACAGACCATCCTTACCGGACCTTCAGGATCTGCCCAGGAATCAAAAGATTCCCTAGGATATAAAATCCTAACAGAGCTACCACTACTAACCACAACTGGCATATACATGCACATGTACTCTGACAGACCATCCTTATCGGACCTTCGGGATCTCTCCAGGGATGATCAGTCCCCTAGGATATAAAATCCTAATTTAGCTACCCACTGTTGGTCAGGATACCATAGTATCATCAACATCACTCGCCCTTTCGAGGGAGGTCCTTTTGGACTATACCAAGCTTGTCTCGAAAGCATTCAAACTTTACACGAGACAGAGGCTTGGTCAACACATCTTCAACCTGCTCATCTGTGCCAACATATTGGAGCTTTACAGCTCCTCTCTACACCATATCACGAATGTAGTGATACCGGATTTCTATGTGCTTCGACTTATCATGGAACACTGGGTTCTCCGTCATCTTTATGCAACTCTGGTTATCACATAGAATCACGATGGCTTCCATCTCCAGATCGAATAGACCTATCAACAACTTCCGAAGCCATATGGCTTCACAACTGGTGGAACATACTGCAATGTATTCCTCTTCTGCCGTGTTGAGAGCAATACTGGATTGTTTCCTGCTTTGCCATGAAGTCATTGCTGACCGTAGACTGAAACAACATCATGAAGTGCTCTTTCTATCAGAAACACTTCCAACCCAATCTGAATCAATATAACCATACAATCTAAAGTCATGATCTCCAATATAACAGAGACCATAATCCAACGTACCCTTAAGGTATCTCATCACATGCTTTGCAGCTACAAGGTGAACACGTCTGGGCTCTACCAGATATTGACTCAAGGTGTTCACAACAAAGCATATATCTAGCCTGGTATTCCTCAGATACATCAACGAACCAATAATCGGTCGATATAGTGTAGCATCAACCAATTATGATGAAGTATCAACTAGGAGCTTCATCTTTGTTTCCATGGGTGCGTACATGACTTTACATTCCAACATGTCAAAACTCTTTAGTATTTCAACTGCATACTTCCCTTGGTTAAGGAAGATCTTCTTTGGGCCCTGCCAAACTTCAAGACCTAAGAAATGATGCATCAAGCCTAGGTTTTTCATCTCAAATTTTGCAATGAGCTTCTTCTTTCAATCTGTAATAAGTTTTTCTTCTCCTGTTAAGAATAAGTCATCCACATACATTAGTAATATTACTGGCTCATCATTCATAACCTTGAAGTAAAGGTTAGAATCAACTTTACTCTTGGTAAATTCCAAGCTCGTCAGGAAACTATCAATTCTTCCATACCAAGCTCTAGGAGCTTGCTTCAACCCGTACAGAGCTTTCTTCAACTTGCAAACATGAGTCTTTCTATCTTCAGCTTCAAACCCTTGTGGTTGTTCTATATACACTTCTTCTTCAATAACACCATTTGAGAAGGTTGTTTTCACATCCATCTGGTGTAACTTCCACTTCATCTTGGCTGCAAGAGCTATGATTGTTCTGATAGAAGTGTATCTGGCTACAGGAGCAAATGTCTCTACATAATCAATGCCTTCCTTTTGAGAAAAGCAACGAGCTACAAATCTTTCTTTATGTTTTTCAATACTTTTGTTTGCAACATGTTTTATCTTGTATATCCATTTGGAAGATACCACATCTTTGTTCTTCGGTCTAGGAACTACTTCCCATACATCATTCTTTATAATGGACTCGTATTCTTCTATCATGGCATCCACCCATTCTTTCTTTTGAATGGCTTCTTCAAAGCAAGTATGGTTCCTTCTGGGGCACCATACTTCTCTCCATCTTGAATAATAAGTTCCCTTGCCCAAGCTGGCTTTCTCTTGTGAGAGATCGTCATCTGGGGAGGTTCTTGAGATTGTATCATATCATGATCTTCGGGAATCTCAACATCAGGGGTAACTGTAACTTGCTTCACAGGTTTTGTAACTCTGGGAGCTACAGGTTCTTCTTCATATACTTCTTCAAGCTGGCATTTCCTTGATCTTTTGAGTGTTGACTCTTCATCAAAGGTTACATCTTTGTTGATTTCGATATGATGGTAACCCGGTATGTAAATTATGAAGGCCTTAGAGACCTCACAGTATCCAACAAATATTCCCTTCTTTCCTGAAGGATCCAACTTAGTTCTCCTTTCTTTCAGAATGTGTACAAACACTGGACAACCAAATATCTTGAGATGGCTTACTTATGGCTTCTTTCCAGAGAACATTTCTTCGGGGGTTTTGAATCCAAGTGCACTATGGGATAATTTGTTTTGGACATAAACTGTTCTTGTTGCTTCAGCCCATAAGTGCATTGGAAGATCTTGATCATGGATCATAGTCTTCACTACTTCCATTATTGTTCTATTCTTTCTTTCTGCTACACCATTTTGCTAAGGATTATAGGGAGTGGTGATCTCCCTCTTAATCCCGACATCTCTGCAAAAAGATTCCAAATTCATTTGAGGTGTATTCTCCTCTATTATCTGACCTGAGTATCTTGATTTTTCTTTCAGAGAGATTTTCTACCAAGGCTTTGAATTCCTTGAACTTTCTGAATACGTCATCTTTTGATTTTAATAAATAGACCCAAGTCTTGCGAGAATAATCATCAATAAATGACACATATTATACATACCCACTTAGAGAGGTTGATGGTATTGGACCGCATACATCTAAGTGGACAAGTACAAACCTCCTTCTTCTAGTACATAGGATACATCCTTCATCGAGTTCCTGTCATGTGCTTAAGAGCCAAGTATATTTTCCAAGTATCACAAAACATAATCTTCAATTTCTTCTTTAGTCACCTTCTTGGGTGGCTCATCATCTTCAAATGCATGGGCATGATGTCTTTTGTTATTTCTCTTCTGGTAATCTTCCCTTCTGGAAGAACAATTCTTAGTAATGTGTCCCATCTTATCACAATGATAACATTGATAAGAGGAGAAATATTTTTCTTTTCTTTGACCCTTAAGATAATTCTGGAATCTCCTTGGAGGGTGAGATTCTTTATGGTGGGTGAATCTCTTTGGAGAGTGAGATTCCTTAATAGGGTGGGTCTCCTTTTGGAAATGAGACCTTTTCTTTCCTCCTTTAGTATGAGTAGCTAGGGCTTGGTCTTCATCCCTTAATAGTACAGCTTCTCAGTTGGCTACTCTTGCTTCTTCTTGAACACAATCTTCCCATAGACTGTCAAATTTGAGTTTCTCTTTTCTTGCACAGATAGTTTGGACAAAGGCATCCCAGGGTCTTGTGAGACCATTAAGAGTTGTCATGATTAGTTCATCTTCATCCAAGTTGTCTCCAATTGCTTCTAACTGTTCTTTGAAATGAGTAACCCTAGAGAAGTAGTCATGAACTGTTTCTCCTTTCTGTATCTTTGTATTCTTGAGGTGGGTTCTCAGATTCATCTTTCGGTTGATGTTCTTTCCTTCATACATTCTGGTTAGGGCATCAAACATCTCTTTTGGAGTATTCTTGGAAGACACTTGAGGGATCAAGTGATCTTTAATAGAGTCTACAATTATCCTTTTGACCCTAACCATATCCTTCTTGTACTTTGCTTTAGCTACATCTTCTTCGGGTTCCGGTACATTTTATTTTATGAATTTTGCAAGGTCATTCTCTTCAAGAATGAGTCCAATTCTATACTTCCAGGCACGAAAGTTTTCCACACCTTCTAACTTGTCAAAAAGCTTGGTGCTTGCAGACATCTTGACCTTGAGCTAGAAAAATGACCAGAAAATGAAAGTGCTCGGAAAGTGAATATGAACTTACGAGGAGATGTGTTGGGTTGAGGCGAGTAGGCTGCAGCTGTCTATTTTCAAAATATTCAAATTTTACCCCTTGAAATTTGAACTGCACAAATATGGACTGGTGCTTCTGGTAATAGTTCTAGTTTCCTAGTTTTTTGGTTTTCTGGTACCAATCAAAACTAGGGTTTCACTTTCCGGAGGCTCTGGCCACTGAAAAGGTGTGCTCAAGATGCCAAATGATGCACTAGCGTAGGGCACACTTTTCTAGATGGTTTTTAGGCAAAAATTCATTTCCAATAAAAAGCCCTAATTTTCTTGTACGGCAACAATGATGTTTTTGGTTACCCAGTGAAAGGTGCTCTATTCAGTTTAGCTCTGATACCATGTTAAATTTAGAGTTGTTATTAAGTTCTTTTCAATTTACTAGAGCATAATAGCATAAGTAGGATCACTGAAAGAAACACAACCATAAGGTACACAACATTTTATCCTGGGAAACCCTCATGGGGGAGAAAACCCAGCAAAAACTTCCTCAATAATAGATTGCCAATACAATGCCAAGACTAAAGACCAAAACACTAAGGAATATCCAAGACTGAGCATGCGCCTCTCTTTTCCTTCTTGTAACTGCAGCTACCTCCAAAATATGCGCACTTGTTGAGTGACTGAATGAGTGAATGAATGAGGTGCCATCTTCACTTATTTATACTAGCTGAGGGGGTGCTAGGGTTATGTCTCTTCACCAAGCAGGGCCGACTTCTTCCAATAGTGGTTAAAACCACTTTAATAAACCCTAGGGGCCAACTTCTCAAATACCACCATATGAATATGGCTTGACCAATCCACAAGAGGGAATTTGGTCTGATACAAGACCCGACATGATCAATCCACAAAAGGGGATTTGATCTATATAATAATAACTCAATTATAATTAGAGTATTCTTCGCAGTTACAATATTTCAACACAAGGTAATTTGGTTCACCCGTACGAGTTAATAAACAATTTGAAGCATAAAATGGGCAATTACCAAGCTATATAGCTCACAAATGACCTCTTAGACACTAGATAAGAAATAAACCTAATTGTTGTTGCAAATTACAGTAGTGAAACAATGTATAACATCAATCAATCTTTTGCAACAGCAACAAGAAAAGGTACTCATAAATGTAGCAATTTAACATATAAACCAAGCCTTCAACATGTACAATAATATCCAATTGCTAGATCTGAATTCTGAGTATCTTAAGCCACTTTTCCAAGTATGTATGCAATAAATTAAAGTAAAACTTAGTGGTTGTAGCAAACTTTTGTAACAGCAACAATAAACATTGTTGACCGCCTATTCAACTAGGGGGTCAACTCCATGTGCCATGAAGATATGCATCATCAAATGCAAGTATGTTGAAGACAGTTTGGTTCTACTGGGCATTTTATGCCTCCAGCACAAAATTTTGTAAACGAAATTTCCGCACCCCTACGTGGATTAATAATGTAATAAGTTTGCATGGATCATAGTTAGGTCAGGTACCTTGGGATGTTTTCATTGGGAGAGTTCTTTTCACTGAGGGTTTTTTATCCTCAAGTTGTCGACTGGGCTATTCAGCCTGGTTGATTTTCCATGAGTTTTTCCCTCACACTTGCAATAATTCCTCCAAAGTGGTGAACGGCGTTCTAATGGTCTCATCCTTTGGTAACTATTGTTTAGGAATGATGTAAATGACCATGTTAGACATTGTAGAAAGTTTCGCGGAATTTCGTCGAGTCTAGATAGGGTTTTTTTAATTAATTTTCCTAAGGTTGGGATTTTAATTATTTAATTAATTAAATGTTTTTGAACAATTATTGTAAAAACTGGGTCTTTGGGATTTTGATAGGGGTATTTGTGCTCAAATAAAATGGAAAGGCACCCCCTACACCCATGGACCAAGTTTCAGCTCAGTCGGACAAGTTTTGCTATGCATTTGTCCACCCGGAGTCAAAGTCAGTTAAAACAACAATTTTAATTGCTAAGTGACATTGCCGAAATGTCAAAATTTTGTAATTTTTGAGTTATTGGGTAAATGTTAAGATGGAAAAAGGCAAGAAAAGAGCTCCCTAGCCTACCTAACCCACCTTACCACTTTTTTACACCCCCTAACTCACCCCCCCCTCATTTTGCCTCATGCCCCTAGGGGGAAATTGCGTCCTCTTCACACCCAAACCTTAGGAAAGTGATTTTAATTGTTATGTGGGCCCCTCTCATGTGAGGTGCGCCCTTCCTAGCCCAACACCTCACCTTTTAGTGGCCCCCACGCTCCACCTCACTTATCCACTCATCTTCCCTACCAAAACCCTAGAAGTGGTGCACCCCCCTCCCTTGGGATTCACTCTTTTGCTTGGGATGCAACACTTGGAGCTCATCCAAGTGCCTTCACCTTGCCTCTTAGGCTATAAAAGAAACCTCTCCTCACTCTCTCACTCACCGTTCTTTGAGCTAGTGTTACTATACTGGATTTTCATCTCACTCTCTTGCTCTTACATCTTGTCATTTCACTCATATGCTCTTGAGAGTCTTGGAACAACTTGTTGCTGCAACACTCTCATTTGGATTAATAAAGCTTTGGAGGATTTTGGAAACACCAAGAGTATTCTTGATGCATTCTTTCACATGAGGTGACTTTGTGATTCAAGTTTCTTGTATGGTATTGAGTAGATCTTTGGTAAATTAGTTTACTAGAGTAGATTAGCAAAGAGTATTCTTGCTAGTTTATACTTGTTGGATAGCTAATGGTTTGAAGTATTTCATATTGTTAGTCTATTCAAGTTTGTTATCTATTTCCATGCTTCACATCTTGTCTTGAGTTTTGCAGGGTTATTTCAAAGGGATTGTTGGGATAGCCTCAAGAACGAGTCTTCCCTCAAAGCCTTCTCACACTCCTAGCTTATTTAGTCTTTTATTTCTGCAATCATTCCATCTATATTTCAGTTTAGTAACCATCTTACATAGGTCACATATTTTTAGTTTTCACTTGGAGATTTTATGTGAAAAATTTATGCGTAAAAAACAGAAATTTTTCTTAACTTTGTTGTGTTGTGCAGCATTTCCAGCAAGCTTTTGTTTGCTGGTTTTTACAGGTTCTTACCAGAAACAAGGGGATATGTTGCTCAAGTTCATCCATACAACACTACAAAAGCTTCCATAATAGTTGGGTAAATTTCCCCTTCTCTTTCTTTTATTTTCTAGCATTGTAGCAAGCCCCCGGGAAGTTCCCTTGAGGCTTGCATTCTCTTGTATCCTTTTTTTTGCTTTCTTTTATTTCATTTCAGCAAGCTTTAGCTGCCTACACCTTGGGTGAGTGATTGGCCAAGCCAACCCCCCAAAATCGTTGGGCTAGTTCTTAGTTTTCTTTTAAAGCAATTTTTTATTTCTTGCCCCACTTGTCCACAAAACAAGATTGTGTGGCTAGCATAATAATCATCCAAGTCTTTTTTCTTTCCAACCCTCTTTGGCACAACATTGGTAGGCTTGCCTCCACCTTGTGCTGTTGTGAGTGGTTTGCTCTATTTCAAAGTTTTGCTTAATAATAATTGCCTACACCTTGGGAGAGTAACCCTCAAAATCGTATGGCTAGGATGTTATAGATATGTGATGGTTTATATGTTTCAAATGGATTAATATGCTCTAGAATAATCATCTATATCATATCATCTTAGTTTAAGCCCTTAAGGCACGTTTACATTTACATGCTTTGGGTTTTATTCTTGCAAATATTTCGTTCTTTAGCATGGTGTCTCAAATGAAGTAGATTACATGGTTAAATATATATCTTAAAGCAATCTTATTTCTTGGGCACACATAACTCTTATGTTTTCATCTTGATTATGGGTATGTAAATGGTGTAGGATCTAAATCTCATTTTCAGCAAGTCTTTATTTCACTTAACACACTTCATATATGCAATAACACATATGGTTAAGTGGTTTTAAGTTTCTTCACTTGTTATAATTATTGGCAATCTGTTCTTGTCTTCACTCCATTTTTCTTTCAAGTTTATACATGGAATGATGAATGACATGATTAATTCAATGATGATTCAATGATATGTTTCAATTTCAGTTTTATCATATGTTTTAGATGTGTTTATGCTCTCTTTCCTTAACCTTCAACACACTTTATGCAGTCATTTTAAGTTTCGGTTTTGAGCATAAATCACTGCTTTTGGGCACTTAAAAGTCATCTAAAACACTCACAACACACCTTAAGACTTACCCATAAGTCGTAACAACCTTTTAGACCAACTAGGACAACCTAATTCCACCATCTTCACCATCTAAAACGGGTTTGAGAAAAACAACGGAGGGTAGTGGCAAGGGACTGCCCTGTGGCGCTCCAGGTGGGTGTCCTCTCCGGGAAGTACTCTTACTGTCAGGGCTGACCGTGGAAGCTAGGGTGGGCCTCGTTGCCTTACTATCTTGAGCACACGGCAGCTATTTGGCAACAGGAGGAGGAGGTTTAAGGTTCAAACACTTAGTTAGGGGGAGGGCAAATAAAATTTACTTAATCTTTAAACAACTCCTAACCACTTAGTCTCCTAGACAATCTCTGTTCTTGGGTATCTTTAGATGATTGTTTAGAAGTCTATCTTGCAAGTGCTTTCATTTTCATAAATCTTTCATGCAATCTTGTGGTTCAAATATCTAAGTGTTTTATTTTCTTGAGCATTAAGTTTTCCAAATATTTACATCTTTGTTCTATGCTCTTGTGGTGTGATTCAAGAAGAAGTTGAGTATCCCATTTGGGAGGCATTATCTTCTTGAATCTTGAGTGCTTTAGTGGTTGCCATCGAAAAGCAGTCCAATAGAGTAAGTGCTATTGGGGCATGCTTGGCCTTATGTGATTGATCTTGAACTTTGATATTTCTTAAATCTCACACTTTGGCATCTATATCTTGTTTGTTTGTATCTTGTGTATATCTTTTATCTTGGTAACTTTTCTAATTATTTGTGTAAGTAATTGTATCTTTATTTGTGGGACAACTTTAGTATCTTTTACTTGTAATCTTTTGTAATTAAACTCCCTCAAACTTATTTGACCCCTTGCCCAACCTTAAGGCACTAGTCTTAGTTGACTTAGGGAAGGGCTTGCTTGTCATAATTAATCTTGCACTTTGCATTTGCTACCTTAGCATCATAGGCTAGTATTCCCCCCAAACCTTTTAACAAATTAAAATCAACTCCTAGAACTTTAAAGTTAAATCATATCTAGTAACTAGGGTCTACCCCCCTTGGCTTCCCTAGGAGTAAGCCTAGAAGGAAGAGGTTCCAGTCAGGGTGACAATGTGGACTGTGAACCTAGGCATTGTGCCTCCAAGGACACACTAAGTGAGCTGGACTTTGCTCACGTTTGCAAGTGTGTATTAGGATGGCTACAAATATCATTAGTTTGCTAAAGTTAGGATTAGAGAAGTTAGTAAAATCGCTTTGTGAGAGAGAATACTAATTATAAGTGCAATTTTCACCATAAGAATAGCTTTAGACTAGTGTCAATGTCTTTTAGGGCTTATGAAGTCAAGCATGCAACACCTTGAACTTTAAACTAGATGATAAAGAAGAGTGAGGTTTAAACCCTAAGGTGCAAAGTGTTAATGTTTAAGCCATTATTATAGTTGTTTGCATTTCATTAGATAACAATAGCATAATCCAAGATCACTGAGAAATACACAATCACAAGAGACACAACATTTATCCTGGGAAACCCTCTAGGGGAAGAAAACCCAACAAA
>ML825742.1:94126-104371 GCA_009831015.1 Picea engelmannii | reverse complement strand
GAGCTCTTGCAAGGATCAATGGTCACTCTGTCTCCATAACACACCTCCTCAATATCTCATCAGATCCCATGTTGTATAGCTGTCCAACTATAAGTGAAAAGTCTACAGCACGCACTACGAGTTGTTTCTTCTGGGTGATTGTATATTCACTCTGTGTCATTCCTGTTGACAGGAACTGGACTATCTCCGTGAAGTGATCATCAAGCTTTCTAACAGCCAACAAATGTGCATCTGACAATTTATCCTCCAAAATAGTAGGCTCTTCTCCATGTTCTAACCTCGACAAGTGGTCAAGACCTTTGTTCATTCTCCCTTTCTTAACCACGATCTCATAATCATATTCCTAAAATAACAGAAGCCATCTTCATATTCTCCCCCCAACACTAGCTTGTTGACTAGGTATTTCAGCGTGGAGTGATCAATAAACATTTTAAAGTGTCCTCCCAACAAGTAGTGTCAAAACTTTTGTAGTGCATACACCATGGCTAACCCTTCTCTCTCAGTGGTGGTGTAATTAACCTTAGTTGTCGATAGCCTTCTGCTAGAAAAGGCTAACGGGTGGTCAATGTCTATAGTTCCTGGTTGTTCTAACACAACTCCTAATGTGATAGAAGATGCATCGACATGCACGTAAAATTCCTTGCTCCAATTTGGGAAAACCAGAATAGGCACAGTAACCATTTTTTGTTTCAGTGTGTCGAAGCTCTGTTGTCATTCTTCTGTCCAATGAAACTGAAAGTATTTTTTCAAAAGCTTCTCCATGGGTGTTGTGATCTATGCATAGCCTTTAATAAACTTCCTGTAATATTCAATGTGTCCCAGTGCAGTGCATAACTGTTTGACTAAAGTATGAGGGGGAAAATCAACTATGGTGGAAATCTTAGATGGGTCTACCAAAAATCCCTGCTTACACACAATATGACCTAACAACACTCCAAATGGTGAAAATAGGATGCACTTATTCAAGTTCAAGGCAATCTAACACTGCCTACACTTATCCAACATTAGTCTTAAGCATTCAATATGATTTTGTAATAAGTTAAAAACAGTCCAATCATCAAAATATGCTTCGAGGAATTTATGTAAAAACTCCTTGAACGCTTCGACCACCACCCTGGAAAATATGGCTGGGGCATTCTTCAATCCAAATGACATCGTTGTATATTGGTAGGATCCCCATCTGTTGCAAATGTGGTCTTATAGCGATCTTCCTTAGCAATCCGGATCTGATGGTATCCTGAAAATCCATCTGTGAAAGAATATACCTTCTATCCTCCGACATTATCTAACACTTCGTCAATAAATGGTGTAGGGAATGGGTCATGCAAACATGCATCATTCAGCTTCCTGATATCTACACAGATCTTGATCTCTCTGGTGTTTTTATCCTGCACCACCATAGGGCTAATCCATTCTGACTCTTCAATAGGTTCTATGATTCTTGCTTCCAACATTCTATCAAGTTCAATCTTCACTTTCTCCTTATATTTAGGGTTCCTGTAGGGTCTCTGTTTAACTGGGCTTGCATCTAGTTTCAAAGGAATCCTCATCTCTCCCATGGGCCCTTTAATTCCCTTCATATCAGTGAACTTGGTTGAAAACAAGTTCTGATATTCATGCAGTAAATCTGTGATCTTGTCAATAGTGGCAGCATCCCAATAATATCCAACATCTGCAAGCTTCGGTGTTTGCTCTATTCCAATATTGACCTTTTTATTTTAATTGGTTGTCCAATGAAAGGTATCTCAATTCCTTGTCCTTCTATGTCTCTTTGGCCTTTTGTTTTGACGATGTTCACCTTCCTTGTATCATCGTCTTCGTTAACATTGATATTGTGATAGCCTTGCAATTTCTGGAGAGGCATAGTCCATTCGTCCTCTTCTTGTTGCAAAGGGAGGCTAGGTGCCTCCTCAAATACTTTCTGTCGTACGATCTGTAACACTTAATCCACTGTAGGATATTTTATTTCAAACAAAAAGGTAGTTACAAAGTTATAAGTCATACCTTCCCAATCTGTAGTGATGAGGCACAATTCTGCTTGAAGATACCAGTTGATAGGGGTGGTGTCTAGTGTGTTGATGAATTTATGCACCCACTACTCTTGAGGAATGTTGTTCCAGGCTTCCTCGCAACGTCGCACATAGTCCTTTGGACAACTTTGACCTATGTACCTAACTTCACAGCCTTATACTTTCTCTGAAAACCGTGTTGTCATCAAAGTGCGACATTGTACCCAGTCTGTAATATTTTTTTTGTGTTTCCCCCACCATCTTGTTGGGGTTGCTTTCAGGGCCTCATCCATTGCCAACAATATTTGTTATGTTGGTACAATTTCTTCAAAGTCCAACAAGAATGCTTCTAAATGATTCAGACCATCAAAGGTGGGCAAGTTACTTACTGTTGTGTCGATCCAACAAACTTCTCGGGTTAATCTAGCACATCTCCTTGTAGATACTTCATACATTTTGTTCTTCTAGTTCTCCAGTGCTTCCTGTGAATCTGATGAACATGCGTTGTCACTTCACCAGCTTAGGTTCCCATCCGCTGTAGGATTAATGTAATTCTGTTGTCTGGCTGTTAATTTGTATATGTTTTCTAATTCATATACGTGGTCTTCTTCTCTGATGGGTTCTGTGTATCTCTGACCTTCATCGATATTCAAAGGTGCAATGACCCTAAGGCCATTTCCTTCAAATTTCATTCTTCTTTTCTTTAAATCAACCATAGTGAAATTATTGAAATCCCAATCAATTCCTAACAATGCAAGGTAAGGACAACTATCATCAACTATCTCAATCACCTCGAAGTCTGCAAATGTCCTTACTCCGTCGATGTCCACAAGAACATGTTCCAATCTTCCAAAGGGGCTTACAGCTTGTTGATTGGCCATCCTAAGCCTGATAGGGGAGTAGATCAACTTAGGTTTTCCCATCAGTTCCCAGGTCTGCTTCATCATGACATTGACCTCCGACCCTAAATTGAGGACCAATTTGAGCATTCAAGTGTATTTCCTTATTTTTCCTTCTCTTTTTAGAGATTTGGTGTACTGCTCTATTCAGCAAGGGATCTATCTTTCCTAGCTCGTACTATCTAATTAAATTGTGTAGTTCTTGTATAATGATTTCATCTTGAATCAACTTAATACAAGTATATAAAAATTCCATGAGCTTGCTTACCTCTTTTCCTTCTCTTGGAAAAGCAGACTGATCGAATGTCAGAGGCATTCCACATTCTCTTAATTTTGGTTGTGTCTTTGATGAAGAACCTTGGTCCCTCCCAAATTATTTTCTTACTTCCTCAAATATTTGTTTTTCTTTCTTTGCATCAAAATCTCATGTCTTCTCTACAACTTTCCTGACTCATAATTCTTCTATAGTATTTCCTTGGGTCACTATGTATTCTTCTATAACAATGCCTCCTCTAGTAATAACAACGACTCTAGGGTCCTCTCCATGAGGTTTAGCGTATATCAGTTGCACTTGCGGGTTCTGTTGAGGTCCTCGTCTCTCCTGAAGTTTGGATAGCAGCACAAGAAAATATTCAATAACATGTTCGAATGAGATGCAGTAGTTGTAAGTGGTACAAAGGTTCTGATAGTCCCTTGCTAAGTGGCCTGGTTGCATGCAGTTATAACAAATTATCTGTCCTCGACCTCAACCCATACCTCCTCCTCTTCCTCTTCCTTTGAATCCACCGCGAGGGTTGATGTTTCCTCTTCCTGGGGAATTATACTGTGTAGTGCTTCTTTCTTGTTGTACTTCACCTTGAATTTTTTATATATCCCTCGACCTTTCATCCATGAGGTCATAGGCCCTACAATCCCTATCATCATGCCCCATTGACTTATAGAACGTGCAATATAGATTTGTGGGTGTTTGAACATATTTTTTCATGTAATAACATTCACCAGGGCGATGTCTATTTCTACATACCTCGCACCATGGTAAGGTAACTTTCTTCAAAGGGCTCAGAGCTCCAGAGGCCAAGTATTCATGAAAGAAGGGACAATGTTCCTTTTCATGGCCTTCTGATTTACATCCGATACACTAAATGTCTTCTCTTTTATATTTTCCCTTGTCTTTCTTCATATCTTTGACCTGTAGAGATAATCTATTCAGCTGACTCAAGATTTGACTCATACCTGAGTTGGATTCTCCCATAGGGGTTGATTATGACTTCATGGCGATCTCCAACACCTCCTCCTGTGAAGTAATCTTTTGTTGCATCAGAGGAACTCTGATGTGTGGTAAGAGGGCAACAATGAAACATTCCTTGTTCTTCTCGTCTAGGATCTGAAAACTCAAATGGCCTATCAAGGTCTTAAATCTCCAATCAAACTCCCACACAGGTTCAACTATTCTCTGCTTGATTTATTTTAGCTCTGTAATGCACTGCGACTCTAACTTAAGTTTCTTGAATTCAACAATTAGCACAGTATTAATGACATTTAGTGGTTTTGGTGCATCTCCTTGGACAAATTTCATGTACCAGCTCAGTGCGCAATCTCTTAGGGTAGTACTGAGCTGAGCTCGTTTAACAACTTTGTTGGTGATATTCTTAATACTGCATGCAACTTCACATAAAAACCAGTGATGATCAAGATCTTCAGATCCATCTCCTCTAAAGGTGGGTAACCTCATCTCATTTTCCATAGATCTTCCTACGTTTCCTGATTGAATATGTGGTGGACTACTAGTGACAGTGCTTAGAGTGCTCTGGTGACTCTGGTTACTCTAATTGCTTAATGTTGTTGAAACAACAAGAGGAATAATAGTACTTACTTCAATAGTCGGTGCAGTTTCTGAATTTTCTGGCTCTTCCCAACGAGGTTCTTCAACTTTCCCTTCATCTTCCCTAGCAGATTCTAAATGCTCTTCATCTATCATATCTTCCTCTTGTCCACTGTAGAAACCATCGTCCTTGTAGTTCTACTTAAACAGGTTCGCAAGAGGGAATTCTCTGAACACTCTCCCACTGTGTGTATGTCTAGATTCTGTGTCATTTTCGTTGTCCGCGTTTTTGAACATTAGCCCCTTCCAATCCGACCAACTACTGTATCTTCAAGATGTTCTTCTCATGCAATAACATCTTGATCCTCAACTTCAGAAATTGCAAAAATTTTCCACTAGGTCCCTTAAAGAAATACCTCTCTGCTTGGCTATATGACTCTACTCTGTCAACAACAAACTCGGTGACATAACCTCCAATGGTACTATCGAACTAGTGATCTACTACTCTTGACATGATGTTATCAACATTCTTGATCTTCTTGATCAACACCAATTTCCAAACCACAGGTGTTCTAGATCTGATCTCAAACTAGGTATCTGTTAACCTAGCTATCCACTCGTATAACTCCTGATGAATTCATCCAAAGAAAATCTTGTGTATATCAGTAAAGATATATCTTCCCAACCAATCCTCTGTACTAAGATTAGGTTTCTTGTTTTGGGATTCAACAAATTCCTTTTCTTGATCTTTTATCCACTTTTGAATCTCTGTCTTCGATGGAAACCACCTTGACATTCCCTCAAAAATATTTTGGTCCTGACAATGGAACCATTTGTTGGCATAGGGGCAGACCTAGGGTTCAGCTCCAAGAGTGCACCAGCAAGCCCTAATTACTGGCCCTTTTGGAAACATTTGCGAGGCAGATGTAGTCTCACCCGAAGTAGCTATGGGGGGTTGCAGGACACAAACATATACAACCAAGGGAATACAAAGTGGATCAAATACAAGAACAACACAACATATAGATATCGATTTCCAGCTTAGATCTACTTCGCACAACTATCTATCAGATCTAACACAATAATGCAATAACAATATATCCACAAACAAGAGAGCACAACATCAATCACACGCAACACAAAGATGTACATGGTTCACCCTCTCCCTAGGGCTACTTCCACAAAACTGTGCTTTATAATATATTAAGATGAAAACATATAGTTCTTGTATGTGCTCTTAGCTAGCATATATTCTCTATTTCTCTCTATATTCCCTGCATGTGCACCCAGCTGTAAGGTTGATATTCACACCCAGCTGAAAATCTTACAATACATAAGGACTTCGCACCCAACACTTCTCTCTCACCCACTAGTACTCACTCAATCACATGATAATAATGAACTCTCAACCAACTTAGCACCAACCCATCCATGGACCTTTATACCTTTATTTATACATTACAATAGCTCTCGGACATCCTTAGGTTGAAGCCTAAGTATCAAAACACTAGATACCAAAACCCTAGGTGTCTAAAACCCTAGGTCAACTTGACCCGCATTTTCAGGGCTTCGCCAGTCTGTCTTTCCTTCCTTCTTGTGCGGTGCTCCAAAGCATCCAACGGTGGCTTTTTCTGCTTGCTGAGTTGTCCACGATCCATCTTCCTTTCTGATCTGTCATCCTCGATCTCCTCATCCAACAACTTTATTTCTCGTACTTCGCTCCATCTTTTCTTCTCTTCTGCTCACTTCGACCCAATATCAGTCATTGTGTCTTCCGCGCAGTTCGCATTTTGTCATTTCTGCTTTACTCTTCACTTAATTCCATAACCAAGGGCCAACAATAAACAATGGTAGGTTTTACCTCTCCTAATTCCTCACAACATGAGAATGGTGGAGTATCAATATATCTCTAACACCCAAAACCTAAGAAAACTCACATTGTATCAAAGAGCATGGAGGCTACCTAAAATGAGAAAGGTGTTAGGGAAATACTTCAATGAATTTCCTCCATGTGAAATTAGAGAAGGATGGTAACCATTTAGACTTTTGGAAGAAACATATCGATTTTTCCCCCATTTTTGGTGATCGCCTGAGCATCTCTGTCTCTTTTAAGGGTGGTTGGCTCTCCTCTGTTTCTTTCCGCGTTGTGGGCAGGGCCTCTTTTGTTTGCGGTCGAGCTCTTTGTTGTGGGTAGGGTCTCCTCTATTCACGGTCGGGATGAATTTTATATGGGTAGAGCGCGCCTCCGTGTCTCGTCATTCTCTTCCAATCGGGCTCTTATGGTCTCCACGTGGGTGAGCTCTTTTTGGTCTCCACATGAGCGCACATGTTTGTGAATAATGTATTGTCCAAGTTTTAGTTTTATTTTCTATTTGAATTAATATATATTATATATATTATATATTATAATTATATATAATAGATATATTATATATTTAATATATATTATGTAATAGTATAATAAATATATTATAATAATTAAAATATGATATAATTAATATATATTATATAGTGGGCGTAACGACTAAGAACGTGTGTTTATTCCCTGGAGGTCACACGTTTGTGACGATATGACAATGGAAATGATGATAACAGTGACGACGATGATGATGACAGTGGCGTTGACAATGATGATGGCGATGATGATGACAATGATGGCAATGAAGATGACGATGATGAAAATGATGATGTTGATATTGATGACAATGGATGATGATGATGATGATGATGATGGTGTTGACAATGACAATGATGATGATGATGAAAAGGATGATCATGAAGAGAATGACAATAAGAATGGAAATGACAATGATAATGACATTAATGATGATGATGAGTACACTGATAATGACTATGATCACACTAATGATAACAATGATGATGATAATGACAATGGAAGAAAATGATGATGACAATGAAAATGAAAATAACAATGAAAATGACGATGACGATGACAATGACAATGATGATGACAATATTGATCACGATGATGATGGAAATGACGATGACAATATTGATCATGATGATGATGGCAATGACGATGACAATAATGATCACGATGATGATGGAAATTATGACAATGGCGATCATGATGATGACAATGACAATGTTGTTGATGATGACAATGGTGATGATGAAGATGACAATGACAATGACAATGACCTTACATCGGGATGAACACCTTGTTGTTGATTAAGGAACTTTATTTGAGTTTAAAATGTCTTAAGTTGAAATGAACACAAATGTGAAGTTTTGGGATGAACGCGATCACATTTGTCTAACATGATGGTCGATCACCTTTCTTTGAAAACCATGGATGATATTTGTTAAGTGAATGTGATTCAAATTCCCCACACCAACTATCCCTTAACTGCAAATATAGAATATGCTCTCTTAAATCTATCTTTAAGGGTGTCATTGAGTAAATGTTATGCTTGTAGATAAGTGCATCAACCACTCTATTTATTACCCCTTTGACATAGGTAACATAAATTCATATTACTTATTCATCAAACTCATGAGAACAAAAACAACAAACTCATAATTCCCAAAGTGAATCCTAAAAATGGTCTTCAAAATATCCTCATGCTTAACCCTCAATTGATGGTAACTAGATCAAAACTCAATTTTGGAAAAAAAACTATGGTCTATTTCATATAGTTAAATAAGTCAACAACATAAGGCTAATGATATTGATTTATGACTATGTCCTTGTTCAACATCCTCTAATCAATACACAATATCAATGATCCATCCTTCTTCATAATATCACAGGCGCACCCCATAGTGAAATGTTGAATCTATAATCATCCCCAAGTCCAAAATATCTTGAAGTTGCACTTGCAACTTATGCAATTTAGGTGTGTTCATGTTATAAGATGATTTGTATATGAGTTCAATCGCAAGATTAAGCCAATAAAATAAATCAACCTCCCACTTAGGAATAATTCTAGGTAACTCACTTGGAAAAGAATCTAATAACTTAGATAACATAAGATTATATTGATCCAAGGATGTGTGGTTACCTTCATTCGAAACCATCATTGCATACATATAGAAACCCTTCTTGAGACTCCTTTTTAGTTTCAACTATGAAATAAATATCAGGGAAATAGGTCCCTTTATTCCTCGATGCATCAACAATTACCCCATATCATCCAAAAAATGAAATATTCTTCTCCATTAATCCAAATTATCTAATAGGATTCCGACCAATCATGCCTAGAATCAAATCATGGTTCTGAAGGGTATCCAAATAAAGGTCATTCTTTGTAACACACACTCTAAGATACAGGTTGCATCCTTAGTTAAGGAGAAAACCCATTGCTTCATCCTAGAAACTATCTCAATGATATCAAAATAATGTTTCTCCACTATCACTGAGACACATCTAAAGAATGCATTAGGAGAAATAAATATTTTAGTAGGACCAAGATTTATGAAAACTTAAAGACTAACATCATCCAATTTTCCCACTATTTCAAGCATGTAAAACTTGTGCATGGATTTTCTATTATGAATAGATGCATGAATCCTATGTGCTCTTCCCATATCTCCAATAGTAGTATGACTTTAATTAGGAAAATCCTTTGATTAGTTCTTAGGGTAGTCCCTCTCATACTCCCTTTGGAGATGGTCTAGGAATCCTTATCTATGAAGGTGGGATTCATGAAAAACTCTAATAAGAAGTCTAATAACACACATTTCTCTACTAATTTCTATACCTAGGAAGTGACCCTTGTATGCAAGGTAGATTTCTCTGGATACCCAAATTATTTCCCTTTTAGACTTCTTGGCGCCTTGAAAAAGTATGTATAGAACTACCCCCCTATTACACACCTAAATGTCGCACCACCAACTGTCACACTTAAGTGTCATAAGTGTCGTATGCACCTTACTAAGTGTCACGTGCACTTTTTAAGTGTCACAACTTGGACACCATAGAAGAACATTTGTCATAATCTCTAAGTCATTATGGAGGATAAAACCCATCATAAGAAAGTGGAAACAATACCTTTTACCTTGACATTTTGACCATTTTTTAAGGTCAACTCTACCCTGCCCATGTATAGGGAGCGTTGTCAATTCTCTGTGCTCAATGTTAGGGGAGCGTTGAAGTGGTTAGAGGAAGTTGCAACTAATCCACCTTATTCTAAGGGTCAGTTATGAGAGTATGAGGTTAAGTATTTGAGTCATATCTCATGGCTCCGTCTTAAGTAAACTCAATCTCAACTTATGGAGAAAAATAGTCAACCATTTCCTAAAATACCTCATGATGGCTAAGCCTCCCAACTCCTATATAATGAGTGCATTCCAAGGTAAAAGGTCCAAATAACTGAAGAGCGTCATACTTATCATAGTGTGAAAATCAAGGGGTTGGATAGGAGATATTGGAGGAGGAACTTCTACAACGTCACGATAATGATTGTAAGTGCTTCATCATTTCTTTCCTTTAATAGATAAACTTGGCCTATTCCCTTCATATGTTGTGTTATTGATCACATGTATGTCTATT
>ML825742.1:64007-77501 GCA_009831015.1 Picea engelmannii | reverse complement strand
TGCAAATCCTATTGGCATGATGGATTTTGGAGGATAAAATAATTTTTAAAAATTGGATGAGGGAAGTGATGTGACCCTCCCCTCCAACATTGCAGATACACTCGACCGCATTAAAGAAAATCCCTCTCCAAACACATGCCTCACGTCATCTCCACGCGTAGCACATAACATCTGGTAGTCGACATTACATCTTCACATGGAAACATTCAAAGCACTCCCTCCTTGTCTAATCTTCACATGTGGGACTTTTATTCCCTCTGGCGTCATCACAGGGAATTCATCTCCTCATGGTAGTTTGATTTGTTGAGATTTGGGTACCTTGGAAAGTGGTCCCCATGTGTTTATGAGTCTCTAAACACAAAGGGGGAGACTATTACCCTTGTCCTTTACTTTATGATTCTAATTTCACTTTGACTTAGGAGATTTAAGTCAAAAGTGAAATATGTCACTTAACTCATTAAAGTGACAATTAATTCACAAAGTGGGTGAATTAATAGACATAAATCAAACTATGGAAAGTGGGTTTCCTAAGTAAGATTTAGGGATTGAATCTCACCCATTGATTAGAATTGGCTAGATTGGATCTAGGCCATTGATCTTTTAGGGTTTGGCTAAAGGAGGGTATAGGGCATTTTTGAGACTCATTCTTCACTTGTGAGAAGAGGAGATGAGGAGGAGAGCTTGGGTGAAAACATTGAGGAGAGGAGGGTGCACTTGCATGAGGGTTTGAGAAGGAAGCATTTTCTTGAGTTGAGGTTGCTTGGAGGATCTTCCATGGAGTCTTGGCTACTATCCTAGAGGAGGGCGCATACTTGAGATGGAGCGCACATTTACTAGTGAAGAGGGGTGCAACCTTGTGAGGAGGGTGCACATCTAGTAGACAAGGCTTTACCCATTGCTTGGAGGCTCACTCATTTTTTTGTGGCTTACTCTAGAGCTATAGAGGGAGCCATTGTGAGTGAGGGTGCATGTGTTTAGGAGAGGGGCGCATTCTATGGAGGAGGGTGCATTTGCTTGAGGAGGGGAACATTCTTGGAGGGAAGGCACATCAAGCAAAGAGGGAGAGCTTAATTAGGTGTGTTCTATCTTGTTGAGAGGAGGTGCGCTTCATGGGAGATTGAGGGAACTTGGCAAGGGAGAAACCATCTCCTTGTTGAGTTTTGCATGAGGAGGGGGTGCACTTGAGGAGAGGGGTGCAACATCATCTTGTGGGAGGTTTTCTTGAGAGGAGGAGGCTACTACAAAGGGAAAGACAAAGGAAATGCAATTTAAAAGGTAAAGAAAGAGAAAAGTCAAGGAAAAAGCATCAGGATAAAGACAAAGCAAGCAAAGAGAAGAAAGGCTCACCAAGGCAATGGGTGCCTTACTTCACAAGGCTTGTGGGGAGGTCTTCAAGGAACTCCAAGGCATCTGAGAGTGGTTGCTATTGTACCAGGTTCACTTTTATATTCTTATTGTGTTGTACATTTTGCTTTGAGGCATTCTATATATATCTGCTCCAAACTGGTTTTCCCCATGGGGAGGGTTTTCTAGGGTCATGTTGACCAAAAACATATGTGTCAATTTCATGCATGCTTAGAAGTGTAGATCAACATTTTAAAGTTAAAATATCTAGAGGTGGTTTTATTTTTTTTGTATGTATATTTCATGTGCTAACATTGAGTAAAGAAAACACTTGCAAGGGCACCTCAAAAGGACACTTAACCATCAAAATATTGAGTTGAAAGTTGGTGATTGTTTTCTGTCCTAAAACAACAGCAAGGAACAGCCACGGAGTTGAAACTTAGAGCCAAAATAAGGTCAAAGATAGACCTTAGTTGGCAGCCTCATAGGACCTCATAAAATCTACATGGTATCAGAGCCAATGGTGGCTTAGACTTGCTGATTTTTGAGCATTTCCGTGGACAGTTCAGGGTAGATTTTGGACAACATGTTGAAAGAGTTTGTGGACATCTTGTGGGAAGATTTGTTGGACAATTCAGGGTTGATTTTTGACACTTTTGGACAACCTCTTTTCACACCTGCGTTGACAAGAGTGAGGTTGTATTTCATGACCTCTTTTCACACCTATATTTCTAGGAGTGAGGTCGGTGTTCGTTTTCCTCTTTTCACACATGTGTTGACAAGAGTGAGGCAGCGTTCCTTTGTAGTTGGAGCATCAGTTTGAGTGTAGTCGGTAGTGATTTTATCATCTCAGATACATGTGGAGGATAAGCTAGCTAGAGCTAGCAATTGGTCGCCTTGGAAGGCCAAGATCATCTTTGTCTTAGAGGACCTCGAACTATGGGATATAGTTGAGGTAGTTGTTCATGTTCCCCCTACTACTACTCCCATCTTGTTAGTAGAGTTCAGGAAGATGAACAACAAGGCAAATAGGACGATATATGATGTCGTGAGGGATAACATCATTCCCCACTTGACTAGGAAATCTTGGGAATTTGAACAACAAGGCAAATAGGATGATATATGATGTCGTGCGAGATAACATCATTCCCCGCTTGACTAGGAAAGCTTGGGAATTTGAACAACAAGGCAAATAGGACGATATATGATGTCGTGCGGGATAACATCATTCCCCACTTGACTAGGAAAGATTGGGAATTTGATATGTGGGCATATCTATGCAAGCTTTATGAGAGCTCTAATAAGAACAAGAAGATGGTTCTTCATGATCAACTCAGGGGCATTCACATGCTCCAGGATGAGTCAGTTACTTATTTCCTTAACCGATACACCCAAATCAAAGACAAGCTTAGAGTTGTTGGAGAGGTGGTCAACCCAGATTCTATGGTGAGGACAACCTTAAATAGCTTCGCCAAACCATGGGGTCCATTTGTTTGTGGCATTGTTTCCAAGGAGGTCATGCCCACATGGGAGAGGATGTGGGATGACTTTGTTCAGGAGGAGACTAGACTTGTGGCATAAGCTTCTGGACAACATAAAAAACATACAGTGCAGGGTGTTGAGGATATTTCTCTTTGAACAAAGGGAAAGAAGAAGACCGACGGGAGAGGTCGGTAGGGTCCCAAGTTTGGGGCCCCACCACGAGGAGGAGAGAGAAGTAGTGGGCAGAAGAGAGACATGAGAATAGTGAGATGATTTGCTTGTGGAGAGATGGGTCACTATGCAGGACAATGTCCCAAGAAGAAGAAGAAGCAGCATGATGTTTCAGCAGCGACAACAGAGGATCTTGAGTTTGATACACAGATTGCAAGAGAGCGTGCATTAACCAGTTCTTTGTCTGTTATTACACCATCCAACATCAGATGGGGAGACAACGTTGAGGAGGACCGACTGACTCATAGTAGTGATTCAGAAGGAGCTCAAACTCAGGTTTCGAGTACACCATCTTCAGAGGGGGTGAATGGTCCACCCAGAACAACTTTATTCTCAGAGTTGTCGAGATAGAGGGTTGGTGCAGGGGCTTCAGAGCATCATAGATTGATGAGGAGGAGCAACAGGGAAGGACAGAGGCTTGAGCCTCACTTGGCTACAGAGAGGGGTAGATCAGGTTTTGGATCCACTTTAGGTGGAAGCTACTTGGAAAGAGGCTAAGTTGAGGATCTTGGTGAGATGTCGAGATCCATGAACTCTTGTTGAGATACCAAGAGGGGGAGAATCTTGGTGAGATTCCAAGAGAGTGACTCTTGGTGAGATGCTAAGAGTAGTGACTATTGGTGATATTCCAGGAGTTAGATATCCTTGGTGCGAGACCGAGGTGGATATCGTTGGTTTGATACCAAAATCTAGGTGATCTTGGATAGGTGGAGAGACACTTCCATCTATGGATCACGCAGATTGAGAAGATATGTGACAAAGACTACTTTCAATGATCAGGGTACAACCATACTCACTAGGTATATGCCAGGAGGAAACCATGTCCACTATAGGGATGATATTGGTGGTGATGGGCACCTTCCTCGGTAAGAGGCAGTGTTGAGATTTGGGTACCTTGGAAAGTGGTCCCCATGTGTTTATGAGTTTCTAAACACAAAAGGGGAGACTATTAACATTGTACTTTACTTTATGATTCTAATTTCACTTTGACTTGGGATATTTAAGTCAAAAGTGAAATATGTCACTTAACTCATTAAAGTGACAATTAATTCACAAAGTGGGTGAATTAATAGACATAAAGCAAACTATGGAAACTGGGTTTCCTAAGTGAGATTTAGGGATTGAATCTCACTCATTGATTAGACTTGGCTAGATTGGATCTAGGCCATTGATCTTTTAGGGTTTGGCCAAAGGAGGCTAAAAGAGGGTATAATGCATTTTTTAGACTCATTCTTCACTTGTGAGAAGAGGAGATGAGGAGGAGAGCTTGGGCGCAAATCTTGAGGAGAGGAGGGTGCACTTGCATGAGGGCTTGAGAAGGAAAAATTTGCTTGAGTTGAGGTTTCTTGGAGGATCTTCCATGGAGGCTTGGATACTATCCTAGAGGAGGGAACATACTTGTGATGGAGGGAGAATTTACTAGTGGAGAGGGGTGCAACCTTGTGAGGAGGCAGAACATCTAGTAGAGGAGGCTTTACCCATTGCTTTGAAGCTCACTCATTTTGTTGTGGCTTACTCTAGATCTATAGAGGGAGCCATTGCAAGTGAGGGCGCATGTGTTTAGGAGAGGGGCACATTCTATGGAGGAGGACACATTTGCTTGAGGAGGGGCGCATTCTTGGAGGGAAGGCACATCAAGCAAAGATGGAGAGCTTACTTAGGTGGGTTCTATCTTGTTGAGAGGAGGTGCACTTCATGGGAGATTGAGGGTGCTTGCCAAGGGAGAAACCATCTCCTTGTTCAGTTTTGCATGAGGAGAGGGGCACACCATCATCTTGTAGGAAGTTTTCTTGAGAGGATAAGGCTACTACAAAGGGAAAGACAAAGGCAAGGCAAGTTCAAAGGGAAAGAAAGGGAAAAGTCAAGGCAAAGGCATCAGGATAAAGACAAAGTAAGCAAAGAGAAGAAAGGCTCACCAAGGCAAGGGGTGCCTTACTTCACAAGGATTGTGGGGAGGTCTTCAAGGAACTCCAAGGCATCCGAGAGTGGTTTCTATTGTACCAGGTTTACTTGTATATGTTTCATGTGTTGTACATTTTTCTTTGAGGCCTTCTATATATATTTTCTCCAAAATGGTTTTCCCCATGGGGGGGGTTTTCTAGGGTCATGCTGACCAAAAACATATGTGTCAATTTCATGCATGCTTAGAAGTGTAGATCAACATTTTAACATTAAAATATCTAGAGGTAGTGTTATTTGTTTTGATGTATATTGCATGTGCTAACATTAAGTAAAGAAAACACTTGCAAGGGCACCTCAAAAGGACACTTAACCATCAAAATATTTAGTTCAAAGTTAGTGACTATTTGCTGTCCTAAAACAATAGCAAGGGACAGCCATAGAGTTGAAACTTAGAGCCAAACTAAGGTCAAAGACAGACCTTAGTTGGCAGCCTCATAGGACCTCATAAAATCTACATGGTATCAGAGCCAATGGTGGCTTAGACTTGCTGAGTTTTGAGCATTTTCATGGATAGTTCAGGGAAGATTTTGGATAGCATGTTGACAGAGTTTGTGGACAGCTTGTGGGAAGATTTGTTGGATAGTTCAGGGATGATTTTTGACACTTGTGGAAATAATCATTTCACACCTGCGTGGATAGGAGTGAGGTTGTATTTCACGACCTCTTTTCACACCTTATTGCTAGGAGTGAGGTCGGTGTTCGTTTTCCTCTTTTCACACCTGTGTTGGCAGGAGTGAGGCAGTGTTCCTTTGTAGTTGGAGCATCAATTTGAGTGCATTCGGTAGTGATTTCATCATCTCATATGCATGTGGAGGATAGCCTAGTTGGAGCTAGCAACTGGTCGCTTGGAAGGCCAAGATCGTCTTTGTCTTAGAGGGACTCAAACTATGGGATATAGTTGAGGCAATTTTTCTTGTTCCCCCTGCTATTGCTCCCATATTGTTAGCAAAGTTCAGGAAGAGGAAAAACAAGGCAAAGAGGATGATATGTGATTCTGTGCATGATCACATCATTCCCCACTTGACTAGGAAATCTTGGGAATTTGAGATGTGGGTATCTATATGCAAGCTTTATGAGAGCTCTAATGAGAACCAAAAGATGGTTCTTCGTGATCGAATCAAGGGAATTCAGATGCTCTAGGATGAGTCGGTTACTTCTTTCCTTAGTCGATACACCTAGATCATAGACGATCTTGGAGCCATTGGAGAGGTGGTGGACCCAGATTCTATGGTGAGGACAACCTTAAACAACTTCACCAAACCATGGGGTCCATTCGTTCGTGGCATTGTTGCGAGGGAGGTCATGCCCACATGGGAGAGGATGTGGGATGACTTCGTTCAGGAGGAGACTAGACTTTTGGTAGTGGCTTCTGGACAACATCAACAAAAGATAGTACAGGGTGATGAGGATCTTTCTCTTTGGACAAAGGGCAAGAAGAAGACCGGTGGGGGAGGTTGGCAGTGTTCCAAGTTTGGGGCCCCACCACGTGAAGGAGAGAGAAGTAGTAGGAAGAAGAGAGACATGAGAACAATGAGATTCTTTTCTTGTGGAGAGATGGGTCGCTATGTAGGAAAGTGTCCCAAGAATAAGAAGAAGCAGTAGGATGTTTCAACAACGACAACAGAGGAGCTTGAGTTTGATACATAGTTTGCGAGAGAGTGTGAATTCACCAGTTCTTTGTCTGTTATTACACCATCCAACATCAGATGGGGAGACAGAGTTGAGGAGGAGTGATTGGCTCATAGTAGTGATTTAGAGGGAGCTCAGACTCAAGTTTCAAGTACAACATCTTCAGAGGGGGTGAATGGTCCACCCAGGACAGCTTCAGTTTTAGAGTTGTTGAGACGGAGGGTTGGTGCAAGGTCTTATGAGCATCATAGATTGATGAGGAGGAGCGGCAGGGAACCACGAAGGCTTGAGCCTCACTTGGCTACAGAGAGGGGCAGATCGGGTTCTGGATCCACTTCAGGTGGAAGCTACTTGGCAAGAGGCTAAGTTGAGGATCTCGGTGAGATGTCAAGATCTAGGTATTGTGAGATACCAAGATGGGGAGACTCTTGGTGATATTCCAAGAGAGTGACTCTTGGTGAGATGCCAAGAGTAGTGACCGTTGGCGAGATGCCAGGAGGTAGAAATCCTTGGTGGGAGACCAAGGTGGAGATTGTTGGTTTGATACCAAGATCTAGGTGATCTTGGATAGGTGGAGAGACACTTCCATTTATGGACCACATAGATTGAGAAGATATGTGACAAAGACTACTTTCAGTGACCAGGGTACAACCATACTCACCAAATATATTCTAGGAGGCAACCATGTCCACTATAGGGATGATATTGGTGGTGACGGGCACTTTCCTTGGTGAGAGGGAGTGTTGAGATTTGGGTACCTTGGAAAGTGGTCCCCATGTGTTTATGAGTCTCTAAACACAAATGGGGAGACTATTACCCTTGTAGTTTACTTTATGATTCTAATTTCACTTTGACTTAGGAGATTTAAGTCAAAAGTGAAATATGCCACTTAACTCATTAAAGTGACAATTAATTCACAAAGTAGATGAATTAACATACATAAAGAAAACTATGGAAAGTGGGTTTCCTAAGTGAGATTTAGGGATTGAATCTCACCCATTGATTAGACTTGGCTAGATTGGATCTAGGCCATTGATCTTTTAGGGTTTGTCCAAAGGAGGCTAAAGGAGGGTATAGTGTATTTTTTAGACTCATTCTTCACTTGTGAGAAGAGGAGATGAGGAGGAGAGATTTGGTGCAAATATTGAGGAGAGGAGGGAACACTTGCATGAGGGTTTGCGAAGGAATCATTTGCTTGAGTTGATGTTGCTTGGAGGATCTTCCATGGAGGCTTGGTTACTATCCTAGAGGAGGGTGCATACTTGTGATGGAGGGCACATTTACTAGTGGAGAGGGGTGCAACCTTGTGAGGAGGGAGCGCATCTAGTAGAGGAGGATTTACCTATTACTTGGAGGCTCCCTCATTTTGTTGTGGCTTACTCTAGAGCTAAAGAGGGAGCCATTGTGAGTGAGGGCACATGTGTTTAGGAGAGGGGCACATTCTATGGAGGAGGGCGCATTTGCTTATGGAGGGTGCATTCTTGGAGGGAAGGTGCATCAAGCAAAGAGGGAGCACTTACTTAGGTGGGTTCTATCTTGTTGAGAGGAGGTGCACTTCATGGGAGATTGAGGGTGCTTGGCAAGGTAGAAACCATCTCCTTGTTGATTTTTTCACTAGGAGGGGGCACACTTGAGGAGAGGGGCGCACCATCATCTTGTGGGAGGTTTTCTTGAGAGGAGGAGGCTACTACAAAGGGCAAGACAAAGGCAAGGAAATTTCAAAGGGAAAGCTAGAGAAAATTCAAGGCAAAGGCATTAGGATAAAGACAAAGCAAGAAAAGAGAAGAAAGGCTTACCAAGGCAAGGGGCGCCTTACTTTACAAGGCTTGTGGGGAGGTCTGCAAGAAACTCCAAGGAATCCGAGAGTGGTTGCTATTGTACCAGGTTCACTTGTATATGTTTCCTGTGTTGTGCATTTTTCTTTGAGGCCTTCTATATATATCTGCTCCAAACTGGTTTTCCCCATGGGGGGGTTTTCCAGGGTCATGTTGACCAAAAACATATGTGTCAATTTCATGCATGCTTAGAAGTGTAGATCAAAATTTTAAAGTTAAAAGATCTAGAGGTAGTGTTATTTGTTTTGATGTATATTTCATGTGCTAACATTGAGTAAAGAAAACACTTGCAAGGGCACCTCAAATGTACACTTAACCATCAAAATATTGAGCTGAAAGTTGGTGACTATTTGTTGTCCTAAAACAACAACAAGGGACAACCACATAGTGGAAACTTAGAGCCAAACTAAGGTCAAAGATAGACCTTAGTTGGCAGCCTCATAGGACCTCAGAAAATCTACATGATTGTCCTTCTTTTGGTTATCAACGATGAGTACCAACATATATTCTCATCATTACATGTACCTTTGATGGATTTCTTGTGTGGTAATGAAGGTGTCATTCTCATAGTGTTATATTCGGTTAAAATCCAGTCGATGGAAGTTGTTAATTTGATTATCAATTGTCTCTCATCCCTCTCATACATCGATGATAACCTTGCAGTAGCATTTGACCTCTCTACTAGTTCAAAGTATGTGTCACAAAAGACAACCCGTATGCGACTGTAACAACTATGAATTGGAGGTCCTCAAATGAAAAATGGAGCTTCAACAACAAAAAATTGTAGCACTCAGGGAATCACACACCCAGTTTGAGCAAATCATGTAGGTGAGGGAATAAAGGCGTGACAAGGAGTTGGCTATCATGCTTAGAAAGGTCAACATGCATACAAAGCAAATTCATCTTCTAGAAAAAGAGAAGCATGGTTCTTGAGCTGCAATCCACGATCTAAATGAAGTAATACCTTCAGAAGGTTTCCATGCTTCATGTGAGGTAGTGCAACCTCTGCAACTGCCACCAACTACCAACAATCAAGGAGAATCTCAAATTATAGTGGATACAAAAGTAAAGCTCCATTAACCAGGTTCATGAAATGCAAATATGTATTTATGCTCTGCTCATATGTTAGAATACAAATTAGGAAGGGAGACTTTTGTGTGTAATTTTTTGAAAGACTTCAGTTATCTGAAGATGCCCATTCCCTCTGTTTTTTTGCACATTACTAAACTTCATAAATTTTTGTAACTCCTAACTAGTTTTAGCTCTACTACAAAAAAATTTTAATATATAATATACACTACCCATTCTTGTAAAAAAAATAATTAACATAAAATCAATTTTAATTTATCAACCTTAAAAATTTATAAAACATTAATTAAATAATAAAATACATATATTTTTATATAATACATATAAAAAAAAATCTCTTATTAGTCCCTCCCGAAGGCGTAGAGGGACTATGGAAATCGATAATCGATAATGTTCGACATAGAGAACTAAAAGCACTACTTTTTATATAATAAAAAAAAACTATATATGTTATGATCTGATTGGATGATAGATTTGAGGTCTTATTGCCAGCTTCGCTATTCCCAATGAATTTTATTTTTCCATATTCAAAGTTTTATCATGTACGGTACTTTTTTTATTTGTACTAATCATATTGACACGTTTAGATATCCAAGGTTTATAGTGATCAATAATTCCAAAGTTTATAACCTTGTATTCTGATTTATTTTTTTATTTGTGCTACTATTATTATTATTACTCCTTTGTATTTGTATTGAAATGTATTGACACTTTTTTTTAGGTGCTTGAATAGGCCTGACAGCTTGAATGTTTACATGGCGCAAGGTCCTCAAACATGCCTAATAGCTTAAATGTTTGCATATCGCGAGGCCCTTAGACAGCCTGACAACCTTAAATGTTTATCTAAATATGCTTTTCAAAGTACATTTATCCTTGAAATTTTCCATACAATGTTGCAGTGAATTCACACAATATTGTTGTCCATCGCCAGTTGAATAGGCATTGTATGTTTCATACTTCTTCTAGCCTTGTAATGTAATTTCCTCATCATTGAAGTTACATACATTGTTTATTGGTTTGGTGAGTGCTTCTTCTTTGTTGGTTCGTCGGTTGTTGCTTGTTGTTGTTGTTTGGTTCATAATTTGACTTCTTCGTTGGTTCGTTGATTGTTGCTTGTTGTTTTTTATTGGTTCACAATTCGACCTGTGCTTCTGCCTTTCATTGTTTCAGAGTAATTTTACATGCCATAGTTTCATTTTCTATTCCTTCTTTGTTGTTCAGTGTTTGCAATTTGCAAGTAAGAATGTTTACTTATTTCTAATGGCATGCTCGTCATATGTTTCTGGTTCCTTTTGTTCTTCGGCTGCAGTTTCATAATCGTTGGAGATACATATGTTGTTTATTGGTTCGGTGGTTGTTTCTTGTTCGTTGGTTCGTCGGTTGTTGGTTGTGTTTGTTTGGATCAAGTTTATGATTTGGGGATCTGGGGCTGCAGTTGGGCCTGTTCGTTCTTTCTCACTGGTTTGGTGCTTGTTGTTTTCTTATTTTTACTTCAGATTTGCAGGGTTGGTTTCCTGCACCGACATTTGGAGTTGTTTTTTTCTTTTTCTTTTTTATATTATTATTATTATTTGGGCACTTTGAGGTGTTCAACCCCTGCACCCACAAGTGGACTTGCGGTTGTGTTATTTATTGTGTATGGCGAGGTCGAGATCTCTTCTGCTGTGAAATTTTGTTGGTACTTCAGTGTTGACATGATAAAAAATAGTTCAAGAAGTACATGTGCAATTGCAATATCCGTTGTTTTTTTGTTAAAATAAAACATGTGCAAGATGCACTTATAAACCATGTATGGTTGAATGTGCCCATGTCACAATACATGTTCTTTATCCTCTACACAGACTGGTGTGACCATGATACAATTTAGCTTGTACTTGAGATATGATATGTACAACAAAGATACTGCAAAATTATATTTCCATGCTTGGAAGCATATCTGGATAGTTTGTCGTAGAAAATGAAAATCTTGTATCGTGGGCACAACAGTTTGTGTAGTGGATAAAGAACATGTATTTCCATGAATGGAAGCATATCTGGATACTTTTTCATAGAAAACCAAAATCATTTAGCTATGGCCATGCAATTTGGTAATATTTTTTGGCTTGTAATATATTTTGGGCAAGGAAAAAATTTATATATTTACAACCATGGATGGAGAAAAGCAAAGGTTCATGTTTCTGCCTATCTTTTATTCTATTCGTTCAGTCTCATTTACTGTATGTACATATTACTTGTTCTCCTGTGCATCCCAACTTCCATTCATGTTCATTGTATTTTGTGTGTTCCCACATTCAAACAAACAAAATAGCTGGAGAAAATGACGGAGTCTTTACTGCATCGGTGGAAAAGGAGATAGAAAGGTACATGCTTGTACTGTTATTTCAAATTGTGTTGTTTTGTATTTCATTTATTGTCTGTATATGTTTTCACCTAGTTTATTGTATGTAGATGTTGTGTACCTTCCTACATAATAACTTATCTTCATTACATGTCTTCCTCCATACTAACTTCCTTCATGTCCATTGTATTTTTCTTGCATTTCTATTCCAGTACGTTGGATATCTGTACTCTTATTTCATATTCCAATGTTCAGTATTTCATTTGTTGTTGTGTATTTGTTGTTCTTGTTCTGCTACTTTGCACCTTCTTCTTTTTCCCCCCTGTATGTATATACTACATATCTTTCTGCTTATTCTCATGTGAATCGTATTTTGTTTGATGTTACATTGAAATAAATAGAACTGTTTTTCTTTCTTTTACATGTCTGTCTTCATACTAACTTGCCTTCATGGTCCATTGTATATTCGACGTTGCTACCTTGGAAGAAACAAGTTGGTTGGACAGGAAGATTAATTGTTCTGTGCAATAGCAGAGGGTTCTATGGTACAATCTTCGAAAAGGTATACCAATTGTGCTGGTAAATTAAATATAAAAAGCAGGTGGGGGAATATAATATTAGACTAGAAAATGATGACTTGGCAGCAAAAGGCCTTTCTTCCCTCCCCATTTCTACTCTTTCCATTTTCTATTATCCCTTTTTCTTTTTAATTTCTCTACTTAGTGGTCTTTCTGAAAATGCCTTGGTGCATGGGTTGGTGGACTCATGGGTTCACATTTATGGTCACACTTCTACCTTATTCCATACTTACTCACTTTGTCGATTGTAGGTGCCGGGATGGCGGGTTCAAGATTTCTCCCCTGGCTTCTGAGGGTCTACAATATACAGATTGGTTATCGTGCCCTGCCATCACACCCTATTTACTATTACACATTTTTCCAGTCAAAAAATCAAAGGCATACAATTTGACCCTCGGGTCCTCATGTTTTCTGAGTATCCATTGACACCCTATTTCGTATTCCATCTCCTTCCACCCTGCATGTGACAATAAGAACTATTATGGACAGTATACAATGCATATGCTTGTTTAGTCCTTCTGATGTTCATCTACACATGCTTGCATAAAAAATAGTTGGACTAGTGACATGGCCATGAGCAGCCAGTCATCCCAGACATTAGCAGACCGACAAAGCCAAAGGTAAAGATGCATACATTATGTTCCTAGTATGTTTACCAAAAAAATATCCTCGGCTATGTATTCATCTATGGCATGGTGAATATGTTGATGTCATCTGCAATACATGGTTTGTAGTTCACAAGAAGTATCAACAAGTACAAGCGAGACGTCGAACATAGCACAGGTTTCGTAGACTAAGAGGTGTGGTTGCAAAATTTTGGCTCCATATTTCATCGAAGCTATGCGTCTACTTGTAAAATTATGCCAGTGAAAAAATAATGCATAGTACCATTCACTTTAGTTTTCCTATTCAAAAATTGTCACCAGGTCTAAACTTGTAACACCCAAAGTACTATCAATAGAGGGCTTGAACAGCCGTCGAACTGGACAAGTGTTCATCGGGGACA
>ML825741.1:141596-165800 GCA_009831015.1 Picea engelmannii | reverse complement strand
ATGATGAAGAATTTGAAGATCCAGTTGAAGATGTCCATGCCTCTACTCCTCCTACACATGAAGACGAAGAGATGGTCACTATTACTAATAGTCTTATGAAAGAACCCTTCGATGTGGTTGATGAGCATATAGACATTTTCATACAGACTAGCAGACACAAGTGGGATTTTGCTCGTCTCATTTTCGATAGAGACCCCATTTATGACATTGAGTGTAGCCCTCAAGAAAAGGGGTTTGAGTTGTCATCTTCAGAGGAATACTTTTCATGCGCTTTGGAGCTTGATGATGACATGATTATAGATTTGTTTGAGGACTCTCGACCACCTTTGTCCTCAATTGTGAAGGAATACCAGGACGTGGCCACCTCAGAGCGACTAGAGGCTCACCCTAAAAAGAGGAAGTACTTTCATATTGAGGATTTCTACAGGGATTCGAAGATAAAGAGGGCATGCTTTTCTCTTTCTAGACCCAAGCATGTCCCTTATCCCATCTCCTCTTCTCAGAGAAATCATGAGGTCTTCTTGGGACCTCTCATATCTTCTCAGTCTTTAGGAAGCAGTGATCATGAATACGACCCTTCATCTACATATGATAGCCCCCTTCAAAGATGGATTGACCGAGTTTGTGGCTATCACTTCAGGAAATATTCCTTCGATGATCAGAGTTGCGGATATTCTTTCCAGCAGGATTTCCTCCCTCCCACCTATCTCCATGAGTTTTATTTCATGATTGATTATATGAGTATTTATACTCATGACTATTATGTGTTTGATTTAGCTTTGTTGTATCACATGATGAAGCACATGGGGAGATACTTTGATGAGATGATCAGTTGGTTGCACCGATTCTATGACTTCACCTAACATCACCCATCACCTAACCTCCAGGGCCCCAAGGCCCCATGTAAGTAGGTAGGCCATCTTTCTTTCCTTACATTTGCATCTTGATTGCTCATATTAGTTTAGATGCATTTCATATTTCATTTTTCTCTACTTGCATATTGATTTCATGCTCAGTTTAGAATTTTTTGAAAGAATGTCAAATTTTTTGTTTTCTAGATTAGTTTTCATTTTTTATTTTTATGTGGATAAAGGGTGATAGCACCACCCTAGATGCTCTAATGTCTTTGTCTAAGTTTTGGCAGGCACGGGTCTACCAGGAGATGTTGCGGTTCTCATGAACTCTATGGTGAGAACATGTCCCCAAGTAAGAGCCATATATTATCCCCATTTTGAGGGATAACTAAGGATATTATGTCTTGAGGCCCTCAGGTTGAACATATAGAGTGTTGAGAGACTACATGACCAGCAGTGTCCACTTGCACAAATGGAGACCCTTCTCACCACCACAAAGATCATAGATTTTCATATCGCATCCACCACACTAGTTCACTTAGGAGACGCACTAGACCTTGCTCCATGAGGTACAAGTCAGGTATTATGGTGAGTGTCATTTCAATATTTGAGGCATTTGAGTATGTTGTATCTTAGACTACTTTATATTTCATGACATATGCTTGGACAATATGCCTTTTGTCCTATTTCACCTTGGTGGTTGACATTGTTCCCTAGTAAGTGGTCTTCCTTGGGAATGGGTTTGCTACTAGGGAATCCCTCGAAGAGCCATCATATCGTTCCCAACCATATGTACCACTTTTCATCATTTAATCCCCCCATTTCCTTATCTCTTGGGATTTTAGGGTGTATTGACCCAAAAAGGGGTTGTACCTCATTTTATGAGAAGAAGGGGCTGAAGGCCCAAAGGAATTTTTTTTGGGTAAAATATAAAATCCTATATATAAACCTTCCAGATGCTTCACACGGGGATCCCCAAGAAAGCAATGAAACACTTATCTATAAGAAAAGGGGGACCCACAAGAATAAAAGATAGAATGATTAGAGGGTTCGTTGGAGGATAGGAGGTCTCATCACGATCCGACCTATCATAATCATGGGTATCTAGCGGTATGACATTACCATCATCTGGCCACCAAGCCAGGGTAGTGGCTCTCAGTTGCACAGCTAAGAGAAAGGGGGTATCATCACGAGCCAACCTTCCCATTTCTGCAAAGGTATTTGTGAATGACACTGTCATTATCTAGACACCACGCCAGGATGGTGGTCTTCAAATCACCCTTAAAACATGAAAGAAACAAATAATGGCAAAATGATGGGCTTGGAAAAATTGCATTACAAACAAAGTTGCCACACACCCTCTACAACGACACCCATGAATGAGACACTACAACCCCTTATATGTCATGAACCCCATGCCCATTGAGTCTTTATCCTTAACCACTTTATCCACTTTACATGGCTTAGAGAGGGAATCACTTGGTAAACACTCCTTGACCTAGGGAAGATCCACCTAATAGGACACCTCGTCAACCCTCCCATATCTAGGCTTGGAAAGTCGCATAATGTCTTTGAGAACTTACTTGTTTGACAGGGCAATATTTGATGCATGTGCTTAGGTGGCTCATTTATTGATTTGATTTACTCATCATGATACTTTGACTTGAGATCCTTGGAGGGCATGCCTTTTTGTCTTTGCGGGACCCAGTTGGTGGACAGTTTTGGAGGAACAAGCCTAGCTTGGGCTTCCATGGGGCTTGAAGCCCATAGGTTGGATGCCAAGGGCCCGCATGCCAGATGAGAGAGATGTACCTTTTGAGGCCTAGAATATGACTTGAGAGACATGACATAGCCCTCACATGCTAAATGTTTTGCCTAGGAGAGGCAAAACATCATCGTTTGGAGACATGATGTCATGCTTGAGGGACTTGAGGTGATGGTAGCTACAAATGTCACGTTTTCAAGGAAGGAAATCTTGGATCATGGAATAGAGGGTTGGATTGGAGACACGTGGCCTTTGGAGGCCCAACCCTACCATCTTGAACTCAATGTTTGACCTAAAAGTGCCAAAACATCCCTCGTTAAGGGGTGACGTCACTCGTAGGGTTTTCATTTGTGCAAAAAGTAAAAATTAGAATGAATTGTTTAGTATTATTTTGTAAAAGGTGCAAGATTAGGGTTGTTGACCCCTAGTCTTGTGGTTTACCCTAAAATTATGTGGACAAACTATTTTGGAGACATTTTGTATAAATAGAGATCATAAGATCACATTTCATAACATAACTCTCCCATCTTAGAGAGGTACTTGGACTGAAATTTTCTCTATCTTTAGCTCTTTCTCTCTTTTGCTCTTGCGTATGACTAATTTCTTGGTTATTTGGTTGATGGAAGTTATGTGCTAGCCTTGGAAGGCTCTTCTTTGCTATTGTGGTGGTTTATCTTAGCATTTTCCTTGAATTGGTAAGGCTATTTTGCATTGTATTATCATTTTGTTTCAAGACAAGGTTATTTTGCTAGAGCTAGGAGGGAAGTATAAGCGCATACACCCCCACCTTAGCCTCCATCAATTTATGCTTAAATTTTATTGGTTTAACAAGGGTTTGCTAAGAGAAGTATAAGTGCATACACCCTCTTAGCCTAAACCCCAGCTAGGGATACTTGCCTTGGGGAGTAAGAGGATTTACACTCCCAATAAGGTAGTACCTTTAGCTCTTTATTTTCTTGACTCCATTAACCTAATTATTAAAGGCACTAGTCATCACTTGTTGCATTGGAGATATAAAATTGTTGCTTTGGGAAACGTGAAATTTTGTTATTTTGAAGTTGTTCCTAGTGGAATCAAATCTATGTTATAAATGCTTGCTTGAGCCACTAGGGAGTTTCATTTCTCCAAGTATTTCTTGTTGTTGTTACAAATTTAACCTACAACCATTAGAGTTGTAGAAAACCCTAACCAAACTCTTCAATAACTCCTAATTTAACCATTGAAAATTTCCTAAAATCTGTGCACATAATCTACTAAGTACAATGGATCTTTTGGCAAGTTTTGAGCAAGTTTTAGTGGTTAAATATCTTGCTTTAATAACGAGTTTGTTACAGCCATAAGTTTGATAAATATCACCGCAGATAGCTTTTTATCAAAACCTTGTTTTTGGTGCTAAAGTTTTGTTCTATCATTGTTGAGCTAAACTAGTTTTTACTAGCTTGTCTCATGCTTATTCGATTGGAATTTTAGCACTTATACTACAGACCTTATTATATTTTATGTGTCGATATATATCATTTATTATTTCCACAATTACAGACAACAAGATTAACTTTCTTTTCCACCTAAAATTACTATATGCAAGTGTGGATTTTCTTGTGTCTCGGGCAGGTACAAATACCCTTTGCAGGCATCCAAAGACTTGGCAACCTTAAACCCCGAGGGTCACCGGGATCACCTCCCTAGAGTGACCTAGTCACCCTCGAAGTGTGGGACCTATATCAAGGTGACATTGGGCATAGTGTCCCTTAGTTGTTGCCATTTTGGTGGTTGGGTCGAGTTTTTCCCAACATACAACTTGTGTGATAACAGGTCCTTTAAGCATTACATGGTAAAGGTGTGGTTGAAAGTATGTCTGATTACACACTAGATTTTGATTTCTGTGAACATTGCATAGATGGTAAACATAACAGTGTAATATTCTCGTCTGGTACTACAAGTGTAAATGGAATCTTAGAGTTGATACACGGTGATGTGTTTGGACATATGCATGTTCCATCATTAGGTAATTTTGTGTATTATATTTCATTCATGGATGATTTCTCAAGGAAAACATCGATTTATTTCCTTAGAAAGAAATCTCAGGTATTTGATAAATTTAAAGAGTTTGAGGCTCTTGTAGAGATTCATATAGAGAAGAAAATAAAGGTGTCGAGGACAGATAATGGTGGAGAGTTATGTGGAAATAAATTCGAGTAATTCTATAAGAAGTGTGGAATATAAAAAAGAAAGAATACTCCATACACACCTTAACAGAATGGGGTTGTAGAAAGAATGAATAAGATGTTGATGGAAAAGGTAAGGAGCATGTTCAATAGTGTCGAGTTAGGACATGAATTATGGGCAGAGGTAGTGGATATTGTGTGTTACGTGGTAAATTGATCACCCTCATCAACGTTGGTTAACAAAACTCTTAGTCATGGACCGGTAAAAAAATCCTCTCTTAAACATCTTAGAGTTGTTGGTTGTGATGATTAGGAAAATAGGAGTAAGATGGAAAATAAAATTGAAAAATGTGTCTTTATTGGTTATAGAGTTGGTATAAAAGGTTATAAAGTTTAGAACCCAGTAACTAAGAATATTGTTTACAGTTATGATGTTGTTTTTAGAGAGGATGTAGATGTTCTGAAATAAGAAGTCTTACCAAAGGAAAAATAACTAGAGATAATAGAGTTTGAGTTGGAGGATGAAGAATTTGACTGAACAAAAGAAAATGAATTAGAAAAAGAAGAACCTCATGCTCCAGTCTTAAGGAGATTGGTTCGAGAAATAAGGCAACCGATGTTGTGTCCCCATTTTTGTGTTCCGTTGTTCTGCAGTTGGAGATGACTTATGAGGCTTGTCAGTGAAGAAAGTGGATTCAAGGGGTTTATTTAATGTCACCTAGCTAGGAGATGTTATATTTCTAAAGTAAAATTAAGTAAAAAGGTAATAAAGTAAATTTTAGATTAACTATCAGTTAGACATTAGTAAAAGTAACTTTAATCTCTAAGTGAAAATTAAAAAGGGCAATCAGGGTCATGTTGATTTAGTCAAAAAGGGAAAGTTCTAGAAGGGCATGTAGGAAGAATAAAAGGAGGGGTAGTGCTTCACTTTGGCATTTTGTTTTGGATTGGTCTCTTTGGAGTGCTCTTGAAGCCAAGGTTTTCATTAGGGTTTTGGAAAAACCCTTCCATTGTAGTTTAGTTTTGGTGGTGCAATATCCACCCTAGCTAAACAAGGAGGAGGATCCATCCATGATATTCATTGGAGATTCATCTTGTGATCTAACTTCAGTTTTGGGTGGTAGTGATTTGCTTGGAGAGGTTGTGGCACTTGGAGGGTTTGATATCATCGATTGAAGAGGTTATGGCATGATTCCATGTTTTTGGCTTGATATTGTGTGTTTTCATTGATGTGTTGCAGCTGCTATAACAACCATTAGAGACTTATTCTTGTTTTGTTCCATATTCCATTCATAATAAAATACTACATATTGTCTCCTCTATTTCCATTGTATTTGCATTCCATGCAATATGTTTGATGAAATGAATATTAGTAGAATACATGCAAACTGTTTGTAAAATATTGTCAACCAGTTTAGAGCATAAAGAACACTTATCACACATAAATACATAACATCCCAACCTAGTTATCTAGGAATATTATAGTGGTATTATAGTTGGAGATTTTGCTAGCCTGAGGGGATATACCAAGGCCAAGTTAGTCAGTGGCTGCATTTTTACTGTTGTTAAGGGTTGTATCTTCCATTGGGTAGCATATCCAAGTCTTATCTTTCATTTGGTAGTAAACCCGAGTCTTGGAAAAGCCATAACTTCCATTTGGGCAGATCCAAGTGAAGAGGGGTTGAATTTCCATTTTGTAGCAAGAACAAGTTTTAAAGGTGTTAGAAAAACAGGATTGCGGAGAAATAAAATAAGATAAATGTGGAAATAAAACACATAAGATACACAATACAATAGAGACATGGATATACATGGTTCACCCAGTGTGGGCTACGTCCGCCAGAGAAATTGCCAGGTCCTTCCTTTTTACTATCCATCAAATGAAAGGATACAACCTACAACACACTCGTTGTATCTTCCTTGTGTTTCTCTCACAGTCTCCTCTCTCATAATACAATAATCACAATAATACACATCTACAATACAATTCCCTCATAAAAGAGAGTTGTCTTCTAGGGAAAAAAACCCTAACATAATCTCTACCATCAGATCTGTGACTTAATGATAAACAGTCAAGATTGACTATGAAATTACAATATACATTTACAAGGCAATTTTTCCTTGGGGGGCTCCGTCCCCAAACCCCGGCTGGCCCCCGGACCCCGCAAGGGGGGGAATCCCCCCCTGAAACCCCCCCACCCCCCTCTGTGTTATGGGGTGTATAATCTTCATGGGGTATAAACACAGCTGAAAACAAAGACCTATGAATCAAAAAGATAATCAGGCTCCACAAACAACAATCTCCCACTTGAAGATTGATCACAACAACTCCATTGTTGCTATACATGTTGCACTATACTCCACCTTGGACCTGAAAAATTTCTCATCTTCATTTTCATGTTTGAAGACCAACTGAAACTGAGCAGGAATTTAGTTTCTCCCCTTAACATGTCTGCGGGATTCTGGCTAGTATGTATCTTTTCTAACTTCAATTGTTCACCTTCCAAGAAATATCATATGAAATGGTACCTGAGTTGTATATGCTTAGTATTTGAATGCAAGGATGAGGTATTTGCAAGATGAATGGCACTCTCACTGTCACAATACAACCTGCCATTCTCCTGCTTCTTTCCCAATTGCTCCATAAACATATGTAACCAAATCATTTCTTTACTAGCCTATGTAGCAACAACATACTCTTCTTTTGTTGTTGAAAGTGCAACAACCTTTTGTAGTTTTGCAATCCAATTTACTGTTGTTCCACCGACAGTAAAAATATACTATGTGGTGTTCCTCCTCCTATATTTATCGCCTTCCATATCTTAATCAACATATCCATGTAGAACAGTGTCTGAAACTCCAAAACATAATGCATGAATAGCAGTACCTCTCAAATACCTGAGAATCCACTTTATTGCCTCCCAATGTTCTTTACCTAGATTGTTCATATACCTACTCACAACTCCCACTGCATGTGCAATATCTAGTCTTGTGCAAACCATCACATACATCAAGTTGTCAATTGTTGATGAATAAGGGACCCTGGACATGTATTTTATCTCCTCCTGTGTCTTGGGACACATTTCCTTAGTTAATTTGAAATGGTTGGCCAAAGGTGTACTAACTGGTTTTGTATTATGTATTCTAAACCTCTCCAACACCTTCTCTATGTACTCACCCTGAGAGAATGTCAATTTGCAATTTTTCCTATCTATTGTTATTCTCATACCAAGGATTTTCTTTGTAGCACCCAAACCCTTCATCGCAAATGAATTAGCTAATTTCCTCTTGAGCGCATTTATATCCTTCATATTAGACCCTGCAACAAGCATGTCATCTACATACAATAGCAAGATAATATAGCTTCCATTTTCTAGCCTTTTAAAATAAACACAATGATCAGAATGACATCTACTATAACCTTGTTTTGTCATAAACCTGTCAAACTTCAAATAGCACTGCCTTGGAGCTTGTTTTAGGCCATACAATCTCATCTTCAACCTGCATACCAAATTTTCCTTTCCTTTGACCTCATACCCTTGTGGTTGCTGCATATAAATCTCTTCCTCCAAATCCCCATGGAGAAAAGTTGTTTTACATCTAACTGTTCAAAATGCAAATATTTTATTGTCACAAGACTTAAAATAGTCCTAATTGAAGTCATTTTAACAACAGGAGAAAATATTTCATCAAAATCTATACCTTTCTTTTGTGCAAACACATTTACAACAAGTCTAGCCTTGTACCGTTTTTTTCCTCCATCTTCTTCCTTCAACCTGTAAACCCATTTATTCTGCAATTCTCTTTTTCCTACAAGCAACTGAACCAAGTCCCAAGTCTGGTTATTTACTAAGGAATTAATTTCCTCTTTCATGCCTTGCTCCCACTTATTTTTAGTGTCTACATGCATTGCCTCTTCATAACATTCAGGTTCACCATAATCAGTCAACAATAAATAATATAATGAAGGAGAGTATTGTTCAGGGGGTCCACTTAACCTAATAGATCTTCTAACAACACTTGCAGGAGTTTGAGGTACATGTTACTCCTGTTATTGTACATTTTGATTTTCTGGTACCTTTGGTATTTCTTTTTCAGTGATCTCATCAAGCACTGTGTATTCTGGTTTTTCTTTTTCCTGTTTCTTTACCTGCAACTGATCTCTGTACATGGCCTTCTCATTGAATATGACATCTCTACTACTAATGATTTTGTGATTTTCATAATCCCATAAGCGATAACCAAAATCATTAACAATGTATCCAATAAAGGTACACTTATTGGATTTTGTCTCAAGCTTTGTTTTATTTTCTTTATCAATATGGACAAATGCTTCACAACCAAAAGTCTTCAAAAATGAATAGTTTACCTTTTTACCTGTCCATTCCTCCTCTGGAATTCCACCATCCAAAGAGCTTGAAGGTCCTTTGTTTATCAAGTAAACAACAATATCTACAACATCTACCCAGAACTATAAGGGCAAACCAGCATGCAATCTTATACTCCTTGCACGCTCCATGATTGTCTTGTTCATCCTTTCTCACACTCCATTTTCCTGTGGTGTTCCTGGAACTGTTTTCTCTCTACGAATCCCATGGTATGAATAGTAATCATCAAACTCCTTGCTACAATATTCACCTCCATTGTTTGATATGAGACACTTCAACCTTTTTCCTGTCTCATTCTCAACCAAAGCTTTCCATTTCTTAAAAGTTTCAAAAACATCAGATTTTTGTCAAATGCAATAAACCCAAGTTTTTCTAGTTGCGTCATCAATAAAAGTAACATAATAACGAGAGCCACCAAGAGATGATACTTGAGTTGGTCCCCATACATATGTATGCACAAGCTCTAACCTTTCACTCTTCTTTTCTTTTCTGACTCTGAGAAATCTAACTCTCTTCTTTTTTCCATAAACACAGTGCTCACAGAAATCCAAATCAATTTGTTTAAGATATGGCAACAAATTTCTTGTGTGAAGTATCTGCATCCCCTTCTCACTCATGTGTCCAAGCCTATGATGCCACAGTTTTGTATCCACTCCTGTACAAGCTAAAGAGATAGAAGAGTCGGTATCACCAATACATAAATACAATGTACGTGTTATTCCCATTTTGTGGATAACTAAGGAGATTATGTCTTGAAGCCCTCATGTTGCAGATATGGAGTGCCGAGAGACCACATGACCAACAATATCCTTTTTCACAACTAGACACCCACATCGCCACCACAATGACCCAATACTTGGTCATCATCCACACCAACTTGCCACCACAAGTCACTTGGGTCTTTCTCCATGCAATACAAGTAAGGTATGATGGTGGGTATCATTTTAATATTTGAGGCATTCTAGCTTGTATATCAAAGGTTATTTTTTATTAGGAGACATCTGCTTTGGAAACTATGCGATTTAACTTATTTAAATGATGGTGGTTGGATTGGGGCACTCAAGTAGATGGTCACCCTTAGGATGGGGTTGTTTCTGGGAGCTTCCTTTGACGATTCATCGTGCCACTCCCAACCATACTTACCACTTTCCATCATTATTCCCCCTCGTGACATCATCTCTTGGGATTTTGGGGTTGACTGAACCTAGAAGGGACCATTCCTCGTTTCATGGGAAGAAAGGGCTAAAGGCCCAGAGGGGAGTTAGATGGAAAAAGATAAAATCCTAATGAAAGAGCCTTCCATAAGCTTGGCCCAAGGGATCCCGAGAAAGAAATGAAAAGCTTCTCTGCAAGAAAATAAGGACCCCATGAAAAGAATAAATAAAAATGCTTAAAGGATCAGTTGATGATAAGGGGTCTCATCACGAGCCAACCTATCACGTCCATGGGTATCTAACGGTATGAAATTACCTTTTCTTGCCATCACACCAGGGTAATGGCTCTCAGTTGCATGGATGAGGGAAAGGGGTCCTCATCACGAGCTAGCCTTCTCATTTCCGTGAAAGTACTTGTGGGTGACACCGTCGATATCTCGTCACCACGCCAGGGCAGTGGCCTCCCACTCGCCCTATGCTATATTGAAATAAAATACAAAGAAAGAAAGATAAAAGGCAATTGATCAGCTTGGAAAAAATGCATTATGGACGAAGGTGTGGCACACCCTCCACAAAGGCACCCATAAATGAGATATTATGGACCCTTTCATATCATGAACCCCATGCCCATTGAGTACTTCCCCCATCCATTTCATTTCATTCACATGACTCAGATAGGGTTGTTCCTAGACTTAGGGGGTTTGATCCATTGAAAAGAAGTACCATGCCAACCCACCCACAACCACACTTGGCAAAACGTCTAGTTTCTTAAGCACATATTTGTATGATGTAGTCCTCGTATACATGATTTAAAGGCTCTTTTATTGACTTTATTCACTCATCATGATGCTTTGACTTGAGATTCTTGGAGGGCATATCCATTTGTCTTGCAGTTACAGATTGGTGGCCAGTTTTGGAAGAACAAACCTAGCTCGGGCTTCCATGAGGGCAAGCATCCTACATGATGGATGACATAGGCCCACATGTCAGACGACACAAAGATGCTTTAGGAGGCCTAGGATACAGTTGGATAGACATAGCCCAACCTCTACATGCCAAATGACTTGCCCAGAAGGGGAAACACGTCACTCCCTAGGGGATTAACATCACAATTGAGGGGAATATGGTGGTTGATGATGAGTCAGAGCATGAGACATGGAATTTTGAGGTGGAGAGGCTCTGGATGATTGCCACATGGCCTTTGGAGGCCCTACTTTGTAGCCCAGCTCCAACGACTTGCTAAATTTTCCAAAACGTCCTCCTTCAAGGGATGACATCACCTTTGTTTTAGGGTTTTCTTTGCGCAAAAGTGAAATTAAAGAGAATTTTTAAATATTATCTTTGTAAAGGGACAAGATTAGGGTGATTGACCCCTAATATTGTGTTTTCCCTAATATTATGTGGACAAACTATGTTAGCTACATTTTGTATAAATAGAGATCATAAGATCTCATTTTCATAACATAACTCTCCATTATGAGAGGCTCTTGGACTGAAATTTTCGCTCTCTTTGGCTAGTTCTCTCTCTTGTGCTTTTGTTTATGGTTATGTCTTGGTTATGATTGATGGAGATGATGCGCTAGCCTTGGAAGGATTTCTTCATTACTTTTTTGGTGGTTAGTCTAGCTTTTATTGCCTTTTAATGTTTGAAGGTGCCATTTATTTCATTCTATTATCATTTGTACAAGTTAAATGTTCTATTTGCTTGAACCAATTAGGGAGTATAATGGCATACACCCCTACTTGAGTTTCCACCATTTTATTGCTAAGGGAATATTGCTTCATAAGGACTTACTAAGAGGAGTATAATTGCATACACCCTCCTAGTTAAAACCCTAGCTAAGAGAATCTTGCCTTGGGGAGTAAAAGGGTTTACACCCCCAAGGAAGTAGCCTATCTAGCTTCTTAATATTCTCTTGACTCCATTAACCCATTCTTAAAGGCACTAGTCATTTACTTATTGCATGCGAGAAATAAATTGTTGTGTTAGTAAACGTACAAATTTCAGGTTTTGAAGTTGTCTCTTTTGGATAATGATCTTGATGCCTTGGGGATTCTTCTTCCCTTACGTCGTCCTCTTTCTCTGAAAAAATCTTATTGTTGTAGTAAAACTAACCTACAGCCATTAGGGCCACTTTAAACTCTAACCCTAACTGCTAATATCTCACAAACTAACCCTAGACTAACCCTCTAACTTTTCTAGTTTAACCTAGTAACCTAGGTCCATCTAATGGGCTAGCTTTTGGCACTTTTTGATGGTCATATTTGTTGTTGTACTTCATTGAATGCTACATCCATAAGGATGATATACTGCTGTAGAAATTAACTTTTATGACAACCATCTTTGTTTAGTCTTGAAGTGTTATTTTCGGTCCACATTGGTTACTAGTTTTATTGTTGACATTTTTAACTAATATAGACCTTTTACTTGTTGATTTGGATGTAATATATTATTGATTTAATAAATTGTATTTTGTTGTATTTTAGGGAAAACAAGATTAAATTTATCATCCATTACTATACTTAGTTGGAAAAGTGTATTTTCTATGTCTCGGGCAGGTACAAATGCACCGACAACTATCTCTTTACTCGGTATCCATTTAGCTCTCTTTACTTACCATTTTCAACGAATATATTATTCCATCACTTGACCTTCCAGGGGAATTCTCCTTACTCCTCCCTTCATCCTTATCATTCCCTTTAGGGTCTCCAGGATCGCCTCCCATGAGTGACTTGAGTCACCCCCCAAGTGCGAGACCTACATCTAGGTGACATTGGGTGTAGTGTCTCATAGTTGTAACACATTCTTTTTATGGTTGGGTCGGGATTTTCCCAACCTACAACTTGTGCTATAACATTTTTACGTCGTTGATCGGGAGGATTTTGAATCCTCTTTATCCCCTAAAATGACACTTTTGGCAAGTCTCTTTCCCAAAGCCTTCACCCCGAGCTTGCCTGGCGACTCCACTCCAAGAACTTACCCATTTTCCTTTGACAAACCTTCTTCAAAGCTTGTATGGAAACTCCACCATTTACCGAACCCACCTTTCCATTACTTATTGTTCCCCTTATCTCCCTGTTCATCCTTTGATAAGCCTTTCTCACCCCAGAAACTCCTTTGAGGTGTTCTTCTAGTCGATGGGACTATGGCACCTTGGAATCAATCAAGACCCTGCCATCCCTCATGGAAGAAATTTTTTCAGATGGAAAGGGAAAAATCTACAAATGAAGTCAATGAAGAGTTGAAGAATCAAGTAAAAGAGATGCTTGAAGAACATTCTTATGAAGAAATCTTCCAAGAAAATCTTGATGAAGCTTATCACGTTGAAGATTATGAGGAGGCATTTAATCAAGATGAACTGCTTTCACTTAATGACCTAGATTAAGACATCCAAGTTGTTATTCCTCACTCACATCAAGAAGAGAACGTTATGAGTTATGACCCTTTCAAGGATCTTGATGACAGCCTTTTCCATTATTCTGGAAGTGAAGGAGCACTAGAAGAGCCCTCGGATATAGATGATCGACATATTGACACTTCATACAAATTGGAAAACGTGGATGGGACATGAGCCTTTTCACCTTTGATGGAGATCCCACTTACGACGTTGAAGGCAGCCCCAAACAAGGGATTGGTCTCCATGCATATATGACTCAAATGTTTGGGATGGTGATGGTGACATGATCATAGATTTGCTTGATCCATTTCAGAATGACTTGTCACCTCATCTTCAGGGTGATGCATATCCTTTTGGGGATACATATTTTTTCTATGAGGATTTTCAGACATTTTCACCCTTGATTTTGGAAGAGTACCAAGACATATCCATCTCGGGGCAATCAGAGGTTCACTCTATGAAGCGGAAGTTCTTTCATCTTGGATATTCTCACAAGGATTCATAGATGAAGAGGCAGTGGTTTTCTTCTTCTAGACCTGAGCTCGTCATGTACTTCATTTCTTTCCCTTGGATGAAGCTTGGGGTCTTCTTGAGTTATCTCACATCTTCTCAGTATTCGGGGAGCAGTGATTGTGTTGATGAGGATGAAGATGAGCCATCATCTACATATGCCAGTCCACTCCAGAGATGGATAAATCAGGCTTCTAGCTATGCTTGAAGACAAGAGTTTTAGGACAATTGAGATTGTGGTTTTTCTTTTCAGCAGGATTTCCTCCCTCCCACCCATCTCCATGAGTTTTATTTCATGGTTGATTGTATGTTTATTTATGCTCATGATTACTATGTGTTGGACTAATCTTTGTTGTTTCACATGATCAAGCACAGGGGGAAATGTCTTGATCCGATGATCAGGTGGTTGCATTGGTTGTACGATTTCACCTAACACCTTAGAGACTTGATCTTCGAGGTCCTAGGACCCCAAGTGTTGTCACCACAATGATTCCCCAAAATCTGAGTCTCGAGACCTGGTAGAATGCTGGATAAATTTAGAGAAGGGTTAAGCTGACAAGCCAGAACCCATTTGGTGGACATGGTTAAATTGGCAGGAACATGGTAAGACTTAAATGGACCGTAGATCATGGGGAGGCCCAGATCAATGGTGAAGGCCCATATCGGGGGATGAAGCAGCACAAGACTTAACCGATCATAGGCAGGCTGGGGAAAACCTTCGTGGTATCATTCGTGAATGTGTGGCGCCCTCAGAGGTACATCGGGGCGAAAAGTGGTCTTCCTAAAACCATTTTCCCAAAGCCATGATGTCACATGTTCTAATATGTCAAATTAACGATTCGTGTAAGGGAGGATGACGACTGGTCAAATCACCGCACGACACTCGTTCGAGTACTCTGTTTTCGTGCGATGTCTGTTGAACGTCGTCGGATAACGAACTCAAAATCTAATCATTCAAAATGGGCTGGCCAAGCATGGAAAATCAACGTACTTTCCAGTAATCTTGTCAGTGAGTCGTGATTGAAACTCAATAACTGTCGATTTTCAAGCATGGATGGCACTATTCTACTCTAGGAAACCACCATCCCATTCATAAGAGAAGTAATCTTCAAATGGACCAACTTTCTGGTTTCTGAAGAATTAAGGAACACCTTGATGCCTACAAAATTGGAATACATGGACGAAGTCGATCAAGCCATATCTAGTGAAACAAGGTTTTCAACCAACATGTCAAGTGTATCAATGAGTAAAAAGGAAAAGACGATTGCTCGGATATTAGCGACCAAATATCATACCGACCCTACGGCAGGATCACAATCAGAGGTCCGATTAAATCTTTTCATGAGGGATCTAATCATCAACGGGCACGTGGAAGAACCCTACAGGCGAGCTGTGAAAAAGAAACAGAGCAAACGACAAAAAATTGGAACTAGACCTGAAGCGGTCGAAAGCATTAGGGAAAATCTACTAGTTTGGTCTGATACTCTAAGATAAAAAATCACCAAGTTAGAATAAAACTCTCTGGTAAAATTGAGTACGCTTCAGAAAATTTTGGACATGTGGCGTTCAAAGAAAAAGCTTCAGTCATGTCAAACTTGTTTTGTAATGATCCCTATAAAGAAGGAGAATTGTCATTACACATTACTTCTTTTAGTAACCGATTTCTATCTTCAGGACTATGAGGAAGTTTGATCATTTTGAATTCCACTATAAACTCTCTATATATATATATATATATATCATCCCATAGATATAGAAGGCATGAGGGAAAGGGGGTCCTACCCTCGTAGCAGGAAAGTTTTTTTTTTGTATAATGGAGCTAAACTAAATATATAATGAAGAAGTTGTTTTTGAACTGTCTATGAAAAGATTCTAATTGGCAGTGATATGAGTTTTGTTTCCTTCCATAGTATGTATTTCTTTTGTATCTAAAATTCCATTCACAATTCCTTATTTTAAATTGGAGAGTTAGAAGTCTGGAATTCGTTCGATGATGCTCTAGACTTAGCAATTTAAATTCATGTGTTTTTCTTCTTAACTAGGTCAGAATTCATTTAAATATGCTCTAATATGGTTATATGTCTTCCCCTTTCCTCTTTTGCCATGCAAAATTTTCGGTTTAAACTCAGACTCAGTGCCTCATTTATCCTTTTTCTCTTGAGAGTTCTCATAATTTGTAGATGCATTATTCATATTCGACTCCATAGCCCAAATGCTATCTCTATTCTCTCAGCAAACCCATGACAAACAAACCTAATCTAGCCACCAATTTTCAAAGAATATCAAGTGACACGAGAGAGCCCTCTCTGAGTTGAGCAGGCTAGTGCCTAAGCTCTAAATCTGGTTGAAACAGTTACCCCTGTTGTATGTTTTGACAGCTGAATGGATTTACAGGGTGCTAACATTTTGGCGTCGTTGTCGGGGACGAAATTGAAAAATTTTCCCTGGGAAAGAACGACATGGTTGAGTTCTAAGGTCTGAGAGCAGTAGACACTTAGACACATATTGGTTGTATCCCTACTCTGGCGACTCCACACATCAAAAATTTGTTTGAAGGTGATTCCACTGGTAGAAGAATCCTGAATTTTTAAAGGCGACTCCACTCTCGATGCAAAATCCAGTTTCCAAAAAATTATTGGCGACTCCACTCTCAATGATTCAAGCACAATGCAGATACTTCACTAGAAGATGAGATCCCTTGACAAGGGTGTGAAAAGGCATCATGGAGAAAAACAGGTACTCAAAATGGAATCTCTTCCAAAGCATTTTACTATTTGTTATAAGTTGCCTCTATTCCTTCCTTGAACATGCCAAACAAATTTTTCTTTACCTGTTGCATTTAAATGATGATCATGAAAAAATTGCAAGTATATATCTCCCTCTTGATGTTTCACATGCATGCCCTCACCATATCACTGGTTTTGATAATAAAAAAATCCATCTAGGCCATGCAATGACCATGACCAAGTTGATGAACCCCACAAAGCCAAGGCTGATGTTTCTTCCCCTATTCTTGGTCCAACATCCTCCAATGCCCAACATAGATACATACCCTTAAAGATACCCCAAGTCCTCCATGATTTCCCTCCAAATCACTATGACTATCTACCTATGTTTGATGGGGAACCTAATGTCATCTTAGTCGAAAAACACATTCAAGGGTTTGAACACTTTATAGATTTATTTGAGATTGACTATGATGATGTGTGTATGAGAGCTTTCTCTCAATCCTTGAAAGGGGACACCAAATAATGGTTTAAACATTTGCATCTAGAGACAATTAGCTCATGGGAGGAGTTGAAGAATGTCTTTTTAAAGTTTTGGGGCAAGAGGAAATCTTTAGATCTGCAACTTGCTGAGTTCTATGCCTTGGAAAGACACAACAATGAAACTATTCCTATATTCAGTAGAAGGTTTTCCAGTATCTATTATAATTTATCCAAAGAAATTCAACCTTTTGAAGTTGCTGCCATGCTCTAGTATGCAACTACTCTTCATCCAGATCTATCTTTCCTCCTGATGGAAAGAAGACCTAAGTCCTTACAACAAATGTTTGATGATGCTCAAGATATTCAACACAACATCCAAGCATGTGAGCAAAATCAGAGTGAGGATTTGAATGTTGAAGACCATGAAAGTAAACATGAGCAGAAAATAGTTGATTGGAACCCTGAGCGTAGGATTGACAGTATCATAGGTTCTCTTGAATCTCCCAATACCAATGATTTTGCAGAGAATTTCATTCCACTTGTTGAAAGAGGAGGTGCTAATTCAGTTTCTAATCCATCCCATGATAAGAAAGGGGCTTATCATTCTATGTATTCATTTATAGAACATGCAAGAGGATGAGTGTAAAAATCTGTTTGTCGAAGAACAAGTTGATATTCCTAGTTTGTTCTTGTTAGATGGACTTGCATATGGCAGTGATCTGCCTGTATATGACAAATATGAAGATGACTATAATATCGAAGATGTTCTCTTGTTGCAGAGAAAAAAGTATTAGATCAGCTGAAGGAGATTCTATGCCTTTATGTTTTGTTGCATTTAAATCATTGAAGGAAGATTCTAAGATCATCATAGAGGAAAATGAATTTGTGCTAACGCAAAACCACACTAAACCAATGGAAAAGACTGACAAGATATCACAACACTCGTCTCATGTGTTTGAAGATCCAATTACTTGTTCTGAAATGTAGCCAGCTGTCAAGGAAAAAATTGAAGACGAGGAAGTTCAGAAATATGCCCACGGTGAAAATGAGGAAGGTATTGAATCAGGTGAGACAACCTTGCCACTATGTTTTGCTTCTTTCAAATTGTTGAAGCAAAATATTTGTAATGTCTCAAGTCAGGAACCCTCCCAACATAAGGGTAAATACAAAGACAGAAGTAGACTTGCAAGAGGTGATAACCATATGGATAATCACATGAAAGGTTATGTCAGCTTAGATTTGTAGCCTATGCTTAGCTGTCAGCCTGAAAAAGAAGAAGAAACTGCTCGAGAGAATGTTGTCTGAGGGCATTTCCCTCCACCTGAAACTAATATGGATATTCAATAATGTTTCCAGCATAACAAAGTGTTTCAAAGTTGTCTTTCTTCCTCTGAGAATGATGTGGTGGTTCAATTTTTAAGTGGCTTAGACATGGATGAGGATTTTGAAACTGCATCTATGGAAACTTCAAGCAATGAACAAACAAATGACATAAAGTTTCAGGAAAGCAACAAATCAGCATATGCCAGTTTTAAATCAGAAATATAGGAAGATAATGAAGAGGTTGTGGTTTTATTTGATTCATTTGAAAATCATGGTTTTGAAAGTGCATCCATGGGAACTCTGGACTGTAAAATAGTGCATGACATTAGCTTTTCACTTTTTCAAGAAGATTATGAAAAGGAAATTGTTTCCATTTAGTCATTTGAAAGACAAAATGACAGTCCTCAAGAAAATTTCCAGAAGTTTAATAAAGCCAAATCAAAATTGCCCGATAAACAAAAAGATAGCCTTTATGCACGTAATATGGCTGTCACATTTGAAGATGTTCAAGAAGGTATGAATGTTTTTTTTTATAGGCATGAGAGGATAGAAAAACCTATGGTGGTTAGGTCATTCGAAAATATTATCAGGACTAAAGAAGCAGAGTCAGAGCAACAAACACTTATGAAAGAAGCTTATCTTTTTGTTTTTGCTCATCAAGAAGAAATGATTTTTCATGGTTTTCAAGATCCTGTAGCCATCCTATTACAGTCTTCAGTAAAGGAAGAGTTTGTTTCATTCATAAGCTCAAGTTTTGGATTCAACTTTTGTTTTCAGCTGCCATTGTTTACATTTGTCTACCTGCTTAAGAAAGATGTGAGCGGAGGAAAATTGGGAAGCCAATTGCTTGATTGGTCACATTGGCACTTTAGCATCATTTGATAGAGTATTCATTTTAGCAGTTTTAGAGTAGGTAGGAGTGTGCAAATAAGCTTATTGGTCAAGCATTTTTCAGTTTATATTTCCAGTACTGTGTACAATCAGTTTTCAGCAGTGTATTCAATGTTTAGTATCTAGTTGAGAGCAGTGTGCAGAATTGGTTTTTAGCAGACACTGGTGACATGGTAGGAGAAGGGTACACACACATGTTTTTGCATCAGCCCAATGGATCAGGCACCGAGTCTACGATTTCTTTGATACCTCACAGGGAGGATAGCATCCCCAATAGGAGCCTATGTTTTCACCACAATGATTCCCTAGAATATGAGTCTCGAGACCTGGTAGAATGTTGGATAAATTTAGAGAAGGGTTAAGCTAACAAGCCAAAACCCATTTGGTGGGCAGGGTTAAATTGGCAAGAACGCGGTAGGACTTAAACGGACTGTAGATCTTGGGGAGGCCCATATCGGGCGGCGAAGCAGTGCGAGACTTAACCGATCATAGGTGGGTTGGGGAAAACCATCGTTGTATCATTCGTGAATGCGTGGTGCTCTCAAAGGTACATCGGGGTGAAAAGTAGTCTGCCTAAAACCATTTTCCCAATGCCCCAATGTCACATGTTCCAATACGTCAAATCAACGATTCGTGTAAGGGAGGATGATGATTGGTCAAATCACCGCACGACACTCGTTCGGGTAATCTGTGTCCGTGTGATGTCTGCTAAACGTCATCGGATAACGAACTCAAAGGCTAATAATTCAAAATGGGCTGGCCAAGCATGGAAAATCAACGTACTTTCCAGTAATCCTATCAGTGAGTCATGATTGAAACTCAATAACTGTCGATTTTCAAGCATGGATGGCATTATTCTACTCCGGGAAATCACCATCCCATTCATAAGAGAAGTAATCTTCAAATGGACCAACTTTCTGGTTTCTGAAGAATTAAGGAACACCTTGATGCCTACAAAATTGGAATACATGGACGAAGTCGATCAAGCCATATCCAGTGAAACAAGGTTTTCAACCAACATGTTAAGTGTATCAATGAGTAAAAAGGAAAAGACGATTGCTCGGATATTAGTGACCAAATTTCATACTGACCCTGCGACAAGATCACAATCAGAGGTCCAATTAAATCCTGTCATGAGAGATCTAATCATCAACAGGCACGTGGAAAAACCCTACAGACGAGCTGTGAAAAAGAAACGGAGCAAACGACAAAAAGTTGGAACCAGAACTGAAGTGGTCGAAAGCGTTGGGGAAAATCTACCAGTCTGGTTGGATACTCTAAGAGAGGAAATCGTCAAGTTAGAATAAAAATCTCAGGTAAAATTGAGTATGCTTCAGCGAATTTTGGACATTTGGCTTTCAAAGAAAAAGCTTTAGTCATGTCAGACATGTTTTGTAATGATCCCTATAAAGAAGGAGAATTGTCGTTACACATTACTTCTTCTAGTAACCGATTTCTATCTTTAGGACTGTGAGGAAGTTTAATCATTTTGAATCCCACTGTAAACCTCTATATATATCATCCCACAGATATAGAAGGCATGAGGGAAAGAGGGTCCTGCCCTCGTAGTAGGAAAGTTTTTTTTTTGTATAATGGAGCTAAACTGAATATATAATGTAGAAGTTGTTTTTGAACTATCTATGAAAAGATTCTAATTAGCAGTGATATGAGTTTTGTTTCCTTCCATAGTATGTTTTTCTTGTGTAACTAAAATTCCATTCACAGTTCCTTCTTTTAAATTCGAGAGTTAGAAGTCTAGAATTCGTCTGATGATGGTCTAGACTTAGCAATTTAAATTCATGTGTTTTTATTCTTAACTAGGTCAGAATTCATTTAAATATGCTCTGATATGGTTATATGTCTTCCCCTTTCATCTGTTTCCATGCAAAATTTTTGGTTTAAACTCAGACTCGGTGCCTCATTTAGCCTTTTTCTCTTGAGATTTCTCATAATATGTAGATGTATTATTCATATTCGACTCCATAGCCCAAATTCTATCTCTCTTCTCTCAGCAAAACCATGACAAACAAACCTAATCTAGCCACCATTTTTCAAAGAATATCAAGTGACACGAGAGATCCCTCTCTGAGTTGAGCAGGCTAGCGCCTCAGCTCTAAAGTTGGTTGAAACAGTTACCCATGTCGTCTATTTTGACAGTCGAACGGATTTACAGGGTGCTAACACCAGGTAAGTAGGTAAGTCATCTTGCTTTCTTGCATCTTGCATTTTGTTTGCTCGTATTAGTTTAGTTTCATTGCATTTTCATTTTTCTCTACTTTCATTATTGATTTCATCATCATATATGTATACTTAGTTAGATTTTTTGTCAAAATTTTATTTTTCTAGCTTAGTTGGTTTTGATTATGACCATATGAGAATGGCGATGAGTAGGCCATCCTGCACTTGACAGTTTGATGTTTCCTTGCAGGCACAGGTCTACCAGGAGATGTTGTGGTTCTCATGCACTCTATGACGAGCACATGTCCCCAAGTAGGAGCCAGATGTTATCCCCATTTCGTGGATAACTAAGGAGATTATGTCTCAAGGCCCTCAGGTTGTAGATATGGAGTACCGAGAGACAACATGACCAACAATATCCTTTTTCACAGCTAGAGACCCACATCACCACCACAGTGACCCAACACTTGGTCATCATCCACACCAGCTTGCCACCACAAGTCACTTCGGTCTTGCTCCATGCGGTACAAGTCAGGTATGATGGTGGGTGTCCTTTTAATATTTGAGGAATTCTAGCTTGTATATCAGAGGTTATTTTTTATTATGAGACATCTGCTTTGGAAACTATGTCGTTTACCTTGTTCAAATGTTGGTGTTAGCTTAGGGCACTCAAGTAGATGGTCACACTTAGGATAAGGGTGTTTCTGGGAGCTTCCTTTGATGAGTCACCGTGCCACTCCCGACCATACTTACCACTTTCCATCATTATTTCCCCTCGTGGCATCATCTCTTGGGATTTTTGGGTAGACTGACCCTAGAAGGGACCATTCCTTATTTCATGGGAAGAAGGGGTTGAAGTCCCATAGGGGAGTTAGCTGGCAAAAGATAAAATCCTGATGATAGAACCTCCCAGATGCTTCGCCCAGGGGATCCTGAGAAAACAATGAAAATATTCTCCGCAAGAAAATAAGGACCCCATGAAAAGAATAAATAAAAAAGCTTAAAGGATCAGTTGAGGATAGGGGGTCTCATCACGAGCCAACCTATAACATCCAAGGGTATCTAACGGTATGAAATTACCATTTATGGCCATCACACTGGGATAATGGCTCTCAGTTGCATGGTTGAGGGAAAGGGAGTCTCATCACGAGCCAACCTTCTCATTTCCATGAAAGTACTTATGGGTGACACTGTCGATATCTAGTCACCACGCCAAGGCAGTGGCCTCCAACTCGCCCTATGATATATTGAAAGAAAATACAAAGAAATAAATATAAAATGTAATTGATGGGCTTGGAAAAAATGCATTATGGACGAAGGTGTGGCACACCCTCCACAAAGGCACCCATAAATGAGATACTATGGACCCTTGCATATCATGAACCCCATTCCCATTGAGTACTTCCCCCATCCATTTCATTTCATTCACATGACTCATATAGGGTTGTTCCTAGACTTAGGGGGTTTGATCCATTGAAAATATGTACCATGCCAACCCACCCACAACCAAACTTGGCAAAACGTCTAGTTTCTTAAGCACATGTTTGTATGATGTAGTCATGGTATACATGCTTTAATGGCTCTTTTATTGACTTGATTCACTCATCATGATGCTTTGAACTAACATCCTTGGAGGGCATATCCATTTGTCTTGCAGGTATAGGTTGGTGGCCATTTTTGGAAGAACAAACCTAGCTTGGGCTTCCATGAGGGAAAGCATCCCACAGGATGTATGACATATGCCCACATGCTAGATGATAGAGAGATGATTTCGGAGGCCTAGGAGACAGCTGGATAGACATAGCCCACCCTTTGCACGCCAAACGACTTGCCCAAAAGGGAAAAAATGTCACTCCTTATGGGCTTGACGTCACATTTGAGCGGAATATGGTGGTTGATGATGAATCAGAGCATGACACATGCCATTTTGAGGTGGAGAGGCTATGGATGATTGCCACATGGCCTTTGGAGGCCCTACTTTGCAGCCCAACTCCAACGACTTGCTAAATTTGACAAAACGTCATCCTTCAAGGGATGGCATCACCTTTGTTTTAGGGTTTTCTTTTTGCAAAAGTGAAATTAAAGAGAATTTTTAAATATTATCTTTGTAAAGGGGCAAGATTAGAGTTGTTGACCCCTAATCTTGTGGTTTCCCTAATATTATGTGGACAAACTATGTTAGCTACATTTTATATAAATAGAGATCATAAGATCTCATTTTCATAACATAACTCTCCATTGTGAGAGACTCTTGGACTGAAATTTTCGCTCTCTTTGGCTAGTTCTCTCTCTTGTGCTTTTGTTTATGGCTATGTCTTGGTTATGGTTGATGTAGATGGTGCGCTAGCCTTGGAAGGCTTTCTTCATTG
>ML825741.1:98998-141496 GCA_009831015.1 Picea engelmannii | reverse complement strand
GACGAGCACATGTCCCCAAGTAGGAGCCAGATGTTATCCCCATTTCGTGGATAACTAAGGAGATTATGTCTCAAGGCCCTCAGGTTGTAGATATGGAGTACCGAGAGACAACATGACCAACAATATCCTTTTTCACAGCTAGAGACCCACATCACCACCACAGTGACCCAACACTTGGTCATCATCCACACCAGCTTGCCACCACAAGTCACTTCGGTCTTGCTCCATGCGGTACAAGTCAGGTATGATGGTGGGTGTCCTTTTAATATTTGAGGAATTCTAGCTTGTATATCAGAGGTTATTTTTTATTATGAGACATCTGCTTTGGAAACTATGTCGTTTACCTTGTTCAAATGTTGGTGTTAGCTTAGGGCACTCAAGTAGATGGTCACACTTAGGATAAGGGTGTTTCTGGGAGCTTCCTTTGATGAGTCACCGTGCCACTCCCGACCATACTTACCACTTTCCATCATTATTTCCCCTCGTGGCATCATCTCTTGGGATTTTTGGGTAGACTGACCCTAGAAGGGACCATTCCTTATTTCATGGGAAGAAGGGGTTGAAGTCCCATAGGGGAGTTAGCTGGCAAAAGATAAAATCCTGATGATAGAACCTCCCAGATGCTTCGCCCAGGGGATCCTGAGAAAACAATGAAAATATTCTCCGCAAGAAAATAAGGACCCCATGAAAAGAATAAATAAAAAAGCTTAAAGGATCAGTTGAGGATAGGGGGTCTCATCACGAGCCAACCTATAACATCCAAGGGTATCTAACGGTATGAAATTACCATTTATGGCCATCACACTGGGATAATGGCTCTCAGTTGCATGGTTGAGGGAAAGGGAGTCTCATCACGAGCCAACCTTCTCATTTCCATGAAAGTACTTATGGGTGACACTGTCGATATCTAGTCACCACGCCAAGGCAGTGGCCTCCAACTCGCCCTATGATATATTGAAAGAAAATACAAAGAAATAAATATAAAATGTAATTGATGGGCTTGGAAAAAATGCATTATGGACGAAGGTGTGGCACACCCTCCACAAAGGCACCCATAAATGAGATACTATGGACCCTTGCATATCATGAACCCCATTCCCATTGAGTACTTCCCCCATCCATTTCATTTCATTCACATGACTCATATAGGGTTGTTCCTAGACTTAGGGGGTTTGATCCATTGAAAATATGTACCATGCCAACCCACCCACAACCAAACTTGGCAAAACGTCTAGTTTCTTAAGCACATGTTTGTATGATGTAGTCATGGTATACATGCTTTAATGGCTCTTTTATTGACTTGATTCACTCATCATGATGCTTTGAACTAACATCCTTGGAGGGCATATCCATTTGTCTTGCAGGTATAGGTTGGTGGCCATTTTTGGAAGAACAAACCTAGCTTGGGCTTCCATGAGGGAAAGCATCCCACAGGATGTATGACATATGCCCACATGCTAGATGATAGAGAGATGATTTCGGAGGCCTAGGAGACAGCTGGATAGACATAGCCCACCCTTTGCACGCCAAACGACTTGCCCAAAAGGGAAAAAATGTCACTCCTTATGGGCTTGACGTCACATTTGAGCGGAATATGGTGGTTGATGATGAATCAGAGCATGACACATGCCATTTTGAGGTGGAGAGGCTATGGATGATTGCCACATGGCCTTTGGAGGCCCTACTTTGCAGCCCAACTCCAACGACTTGCTAAATTTGACAAAACGTCATCCTTCAAGGGATGGCATCACCTTTGTTTTAGGGTTTTCTTTTTGCAAAAGTGAAATTAAAGAGAATTTTTAAATATTATCTTTGTAAAGGGGCAAGATTAGAGTTGTTGACCCCTAATCTTGTGGTTTCCCTAATATTATGTGGACAAACTATGTTAGCTACATTTTATATAAATAGAGATCATAAGATCTCATTTTCATAACATAACTCTCCATTGTGAGAGACTCTTGGACTGAAATTTTCGCTCTCTTTGGCTAGTTCTCTCTCTTGTGCTTTTGTTTATGGCTATGTCTTGGTTATGGTTGATGTAGATGGTGCGCTAGCCTTGGAAGGCTTTCTTCATTGTTTTTTTGTCGTTAGTCTAGCTTTTATTTCCTTTTAATGCTTGAAGGTGCCATTTATTTCATTGTATTATCATTTGTACAAGTTAAAGGTTCTATTTGCTTTAGACAAGTAGGGAGTATAAGTTAATACACCCCTACTTGTGTTTCCACCATTTTATTGCTAAGGGAATATTGCTTCATAAGGGTTTACTAAGAGGAGTATAATTACATACACCCTCCTAGTTAAAACCCTAGCGAAGAGAAGCTTGCCTTGGGGAGTCAAAGGGTTTACACCCCCAAGGGAGTAGCCTATATAGCTTCATCATATTATCTTGACTTCATTAACCCTTTCTTAAAGGAACTAGTCATTTACTTATTGCATGGGAGAAATAAATTGTTGCCTTGGTAAACATACAAATTTCAAGTTTTGAAGTTGTCTCTTTTGGATAATGATCTTGATGCCTTGGGTATTATTCTTGCCTTAGGGCGTCCTCTTTCTCCCACGAATTCTTATTGTTGTATTAAAACTAACCTACAACCATTAGGGTTGCTTTAAACTCTAACCCTAACCGCTAATATCTCGCAAACTAACCCTAGACTAACCCTCTAAGTTTTCTAGTTTAACCTACTAACCTAGGTGCATCTATTGGTCTAGCTTTTGACACTTTTTGATGGTCAGATTTGTTGTTGTACTTCATTGAATGCTACAGCCATAAGGATGATATACTGCTGCAGAAATTTAATTTTATGACAACCATCTTTATTCAATCTTGAAGTGTTATTTTCGGTCCGCATTGGTTACTAGTTTTATTGTTGACATTGCTAACTAATATAGACCTTTTACTTGTTGATTTGGATGTAATCTATTGCTGATTTACTAACTTGTATTTTGTTGTATTTTAGGGACTGCAAGCTTAATTTTCTGATCCATTATTGTACTTGGTTGGAAAAGTTTATTTTCTTGTGTCTTGGGCAGGTACAGGTGCACCGACAACTATCTCTTTACTCGGTATCCATTTACCTCTCTTTACTTACCATTTTCAATGAATCTATTCTTCCATCACTTGACCTTCCGGGTGACTTATCCTTACACCTCCCTTCATCCTTCTCATTCCCCCTAGGGTCTCTGGGATCACCTCCCAGAAGTGACCTTAGCCACCCCCCAAGTGCAGGACCTACATCGAGGTGACATTGGGTGTAACGTCCCATAGTTGTAGCACATGATTTTTGTGGTTGGTTCAAGCTTTTCCCAACCTACAACTTGTGTTATAACAGTACCTACCTTCTCTCCTTTTGCTATCACCAGTGATCCTCTGGTGACCTTCCACGCCTTATCTGTAAATATAGATATATAGCCCTCACTTGCAAACTGCCCTGTTGAAGTCATATTTTTCCTTAGATATGGAACATGTCTTACCTCTTTCAACAACCATTGTCTTCCATTCTTTTGATTTATTTGTACCTTATCCATTCCAACAATTTTACATGGTGCATCATCACCCAAATGAACTTGTCCAAAATCACCTTGAACATAATCTAGAAAATGTTTCCTATGGGATGTGGCATGAAATGAAGCCCCTGAATCTACTACCCAAGACTTAGAAATATTATCTACAGAAAGAATCAAAGCATCTTGTAACACATCACCTGCTACATTTGCTTCCTGTTTTTTTCCCATTGTCCATCTCTTTGTTTCTTTGGGGCTCTGCAGTCTTTCTTCAGATGTACTTTCTTCCCACAATTCCAACACTCTATCTTTCCCAGTCAAGATTTGGATCTGCCCTTCCTAGAATTCTCGTGGTTCCATGAGCCCTTTCCTCTATCCTTTTGTCTTTCCTTGTTCTCCATGTTTAATGCATTACCTGATGTCTCACTTGTGCTTTTCCATCGCATTTCCTTGCCAAGGATAACACCAACAACATCATCAAAGTTTAGAGTGTTTGAACCAGAGACAAAGTTACTTACAGCCATGACCAAGCCATTCCAACTTTTTGCCAATGAGCACACGATTAGAAGAGCCTTGACCTCATCATCAAATTCCACTTTTACATAACTTAGCTTATTAGTAACTGTATTAAATTCATTTAAATGATCTGCAACAGACTCACCTTCTGACATGTTCATATCAAATAATCGCTTCATTAGAAGTACCTTATTGGACGTCGAGGGTTTTTCATACAGTTTAGCCAATGCGTCCATCAGCTCCTTCGTTGTCTTTTCTTTTGAAATATTGAAAGCCATCGACACTGCCAGGCTCAGTCGTATCGTTCCTAGTGCCTTTCTATCAAGAACCACCCATTCTTCGTCCTTCATGGTCGTCGGCTTCTTTGTTATTCCACCCAATGGTAGGAATAGATCCTTCTAATATAAATAATCTTCTATCTGCATCTTCCATAACGGGTAGTTTTGACTGTTAAATTTTTCGACCCTAAACTTTCCATCTTCCGCCATTGCTCCCACTCGAACCAGGAACCCTCTTTTCCTGCGAGTTACCCTTTACTTTGATACCAGTTGTTAGAAAAACAGGATCACGGAGCAATAAAACAAGACAAATGCAGAAATAAAACATAGAAGATACACAATACAATAGAGACACAGATATACGTGGTTCACCTAGTGTGGGCTACGTCCACCAGAGAAATTGCTAGGTCCTTCCTTTTTATTATCCAAGAAAATGAAGGGATAGAACCTACAACACACATGTTGTAACTTCCTCTTCTTTCTCTCACAATATCCTCTCTCGGAATACAATAATCATGATAATACGCCACAATACAATTCCCTCATAAAAGAAGGTTGCCTTCTAGGGCAAAAAACCCTAACATAATCTCTACGGTCAGATTTGTGACTTAATGATGAACAGTCAAGATTGATTATGAAATTACAATATACATTTACAAGGAAATTTTTCCTTCGAGGGCTTCGCCCCTAGACCCCACAAGGGGGGAAATACCCCTGTGTTGAGGGGTGTACAGTGTTCCGGGGTGTACAGTCTTCATGGGATATAAACACGATTGAAAACAAAGACCTATGAATCAGAAAGATAATTAGTCTCCACAACCAACAAGAGGGGCGAGTTATTTTGCAGCAGGGGTCGACTTGGAGTGTTAGGATAGTTTTCTCAGAACATGGGTGAGTTCCTTCACTTGTCTATCCGAGTGTCATTTGTGCAGCCCGAGTTTGTTGTTGTTAGGGTCAAGTTCCTTTCTTGGAGGGTCGATCTATCTCTTTGCAGGGCCATGGACACTTGGAGAAGCCGTGAAGCTTGTGAGGGTTTGATAACCCTTTGAGAGGGTCATTAGAGGTCATTTGGAGGGCCCGATCCCTCCCCTTGCAGATCCACGATGAGTAGGAGAGGCTCCAGGGATCTTTTGCAGGCCAAGAGGGTTTGTAGAAGAGACATGGGCTCTTGGAGCTAGACCGAGAAGATTAAGAAGGGTCGAGGGTCCTTTTAGCTGAGTTGATCTCTCTTGTTTGGGCTGAGTTAAGGCTGTGGGGAGATCAAGATCATTTGTTGGGTGGTTTTGTAGATTTGTTGAGGAGAATTTATTGATCATAGGAGGTTGATTATGGTTCAAAGATTAATATTTTTCATTGTTGGGCTTGTCACTTTAGTTCTGGGCTGATTTTTACAAGAAAGAGGTCGTATTACTTTGGGGCAGAGTCTCCCACTATTGGACGAGTTCCCTTGAGCAAGGAGGGTTAAAATTGTAGTAAGGGGTCGTGTATTTAGGGCTAGGTTGTGCCTCTTGGGTGAGGACTGTATTTTCCAGGTAGATGTCAAGGTTACTTTTGCATGAGGGTCGATTTCACCCACAAATAGGGCCGTATTATTCTGAGGAGACTCTATGTTGTTTGGCTCTTCATATTTATCTTGAGAGACTGATATGGACCAATAATATCATCCATCATTGTAACAGGTCAGAGAACCACAAACAAAAATCAGATTGTTGTGGTATTTTAGTTGTTTTCATAATATTTTGTGTTGGTATGTTGTTGTAATGTTTGGCATGCAATATGATAATTATACGTGGTATCAAATCCTCAACCACCTCTTAAAAAATACACGAGACAAACCCAACATGCAACCCATACACATAATAACAGTAAATTGAGTTTATATTGGGCTTTGGAGGAAGGCTACAAGTGTTTGACAAAATATTAGCATCAGAAATAAGCTACAACAGACAAAGAATGGGTTTAACAGTAGGAATTGGGTGGTTCAAGCATGTTAGCACCTAATTATGGCGTGACGTCAACACCTCATTCTATTTATGATATGTATGATGTTGTAGTCATGATTGTACCAGAATATGACAACGAAGGGGTTGATCTGGTGGACAAGAATAGATCAGAAATATTGTATGAAGAGGATAGTCCACGTGAGTCCCATCATTGCACGATATCATCTAGTGAGTTGGTTGACAACCCACTCCATGTTGATGAAATAACATCGCATGGTTTGGAGGACATATTACCAGTCACGGAGGAGAAAATTGTGCAAGTGTGTATGAGGGAAGATGGTGCTCATAAGTTTATTGAAGACCTTATGTGGAAAACCCAGTTGGAGGAGAGACAAAAAGGAGTTACAGGTGGAGTCACTAGTACTCAATTACACATCACCAGAGAAGCACTAGAGCAGATGAAATTAGATTACTTGCAGTTGGTCATGGATAGGGACCTTACTCTCAAGCTCGTTGAAGACAAGGAAAGGGAGGTTGAGGAGCTTTGTTATCAGTTGAGTTTGGCACGCTCTTCATCACTTACAACAGAGACTCCATCATCTTTGGTAGCCATGACACATGAGGGAATGAGTGGCACCCATGATTTGAGGGAGGATGTTTTTTGTGATGATCCAACATGAAAAGAATTTAGAGTTGTAGGTGCTTGAGGGGAGGTATGACACAGAGGGTTTTGACCATGCTCATGTTTTACATTGTGGGGATCATGAGATGCTAACGTTGGAGAGCCCACTAAAGGCTCAATGATTAGCTACAAAGGAGATAATTGAGCACATTTCTTGTGAACCAAGCCACAAGGAAGTGTATGCATCCATGGATTGGGTGGACATGTATATGACATACACGAGCATGCTCTAGGACATAGGTTCATGTGAAATCAATAGAGTGATGGATATAGTAGCACCTACATGATACAGGATGGTACATGATTTTTCAATGATAGGCAACAATATGCACAAGTATTCATTGGCAGACAATAGTGTACAATGGAGTTTTGAAGTGTTTCTTTCAGGGAGACCTCATGACAGAGTCCTTAAACATAACACTGAGTTGAGGTTACCCGAGATCGATGAGTGGATGGGTGAGCCTCAGGGAGAAGCATATCCCTCGATGATTGATCTTTATCTAGGATATCGCCAGATGAGGGACATAGAGCAAGATACTCACAAATTTTCTTTTAGGCTTCATTATGATTTCTTGTTCATGCCCTTGGGGTTAACCAACGCACTAGTCACTTTCTAGTCTTGCAGGCAGTGGCAGAGGCATCTATTGTTGTTATTTGATGCCCTCATTATATACAACAGGCCATGGGAGATTCACCTGAGTCATTTAGATGAGATAGGTGGCATTATGGCCATGACAAAGGTATTTCATTTGGACCATGTGATCAGTGTGCAGAGTGCATAAGAGGAGATCCACACTCTATTGGAGTGGTTCATAGAGATTTCTGTCGACATTGGGAGTAGTGGACTTCCAATTTGGTGGTGGGATCCTGGCATCCATTAGAGTGAAAGAATGCTTCAGATGATGAGGATGATCAACAGGGTTGTGTCAATGACTGGGCTGTGTCATTGTGAGGATGTTGTGAGAGGTGTGGTTGAGCTTTGTTATATATGGCGAGGTAGATTTTCCCTCGCAATGCCCAGGATAGAGTCTATCCATGGGTTGGTAGACCTCAATTTCATTGATATGCCTTGGCAAGACATGATCCATGATGGTGAGTTCAGCCCTTTCAAGGATTTCATCTTGGGGGTTCAAGAGAGGAGAGCGCAGTTTGAGCATGGTGATCATGCCATTATGATAAAAGTGGCGCAACATCAACATGGTGGGTCCTTTTTGAGATTAGCATGGGACCTTGGGATTACATTATTTAGAAATTCAGTGACTGATACAGAGGAGAGCAAGTTTTTGATAGAAATTAGGGCAAGAAAATAATTAAGAAAACCTAGAAGATCAAGAAATGGCGATGAAAGGCATAAGCCACTAATTTCCATATTGATGTATTCACAAAGTATGTACATATAGTACAATAAACAATAACCATCATTAACCATCCACATAACTAACACAAGCTAACAAGGTGGTATTAGGACTATGATTAGGAGAAATAATGCTAACAATCCCCCTCTCAATCATTAGTCTATACAAATGTACCAACTAGCAACAAGAACCAATGCAAAAGTTGATAACATATGCAACTCTTCAAACTGTAACTCATGGTATGAAACCTCATGAGTGTCAATGAAGATCCACCTGAAAAATTGCCAAAAGTGGATGCCAAAACCAAGTCTAGAAAACTCACCGTGTAACAAATGAGCTAGACAACCTGTAGGTGTTCGTTGAAGTGAACCCAAAACCGATGAGAGAAAACCCTAATGAGAAGTGAATTGGCTACATGTCCAACACATCCCAAATCCTGAAAATGTCTGACAATCTTGAATGTGCTAATCACAAATGCAGAAGAAATAACTGACCTCTGTTGGATTTGTAGATCATCCCTGTAAATTCCAAAGACTATCAAGTGAACAAATAAGTTCACAAATTGCTCTCAGAAATCGACACAATTGCTGACAGAAAACAGTGTTGAAAGGCATACAAACCCTGTATCCATAAAAAACATGTGTCCATAAAACACTTGTGTCCATAAAAACCTGTGTAGTAAACCAAGTGAATCACTAGTACTATCGCAAAATCGAACTGTCAATCAAAAATGTTGAACTATCATCAGGGTGTCAAACTGTCGAACCACCATCAAAGTCATAAGGTGACTGAAATCCATTGAATGCCAAAATGTGGCAAGTCATCCATCCATCCAATATCCATCAAAAAATCCCAAATCCATCATAAACTACCAAGTGCTAAATTGTCTCAGCAAAAATCCTATGAAGGTCAAACTGACCAATCAAATCCATGTCAACAAATCCATCATTCAATCAAGAAACAAACATCATGTCCTGAAACAATCCTCGATCATCCATCATCCTAAAATCATAAATTCATTTGCAATCCTAAATCTTGAATCCATAATCAATCATCGGAAGCTGCAATCGTGTAAGTTAGACTTCCTCTAAGTTAGACTTCGAAACTTGAAGTCTGACATATCAATATTTCCCCCCTGTCAAATGAAAAGTGAGAAGTATAGATAATGAGATATACCCCCTGTTATCACCATAACGATTTCTCAGAATCCGAGTCTAGAGACCTGGCAGAGTGCTAGATAAATTTAGAGAGGGGTTAGACCAACAGGCCAGAGCACATCTAGTGGACAGGGTTAAATTGGCGGGGACATGAAAGTGGTAGGACCCAACGGACCGTAGATCTTGGTGCGGCCCAGGTCAATGGTCGAGACCCATATCGGGCAGCGAAACAACGCGGGACTTAACTGTTCGAGGGTGAGCCGATGAAAACCACCGTGGTGTCATTCGTAGATGCGTGGCACCCTCAGAGGTACATCGGGACGAAAATCGGTCTGCCTAAAACCATTTCCCAAAAGCCCCGATGTCACGTGTTCTAATACGTCAAATCAACGATTCGTGTAGGGGAGGGCGATGGCTGGCCAAATCACCACACGCCACTCATTCAGGTACTTCACGTCCGTGAGATGTCAGGTGAACGCCATCGAATAAAGAACTCAAAGGCTAATCATTCAAAATGGATTGGCCAAGCATGATAAAACAACATACCTGCAAGTAATCTTGTCAGTGATTTATGATTAGAACTCAATGACTACCGATCTTCAAGTATGGGTGGCATTATTCTTCTCCAGGAAACCATCGTCTCATTCATAAGTGAAGTAATCTCCAATTGGGTCGACTTTGTGATTTATGTAGGGTCAAGGAACACCTTGGTATCTACAAAATTGAAATACATGAATGGATCCAATCAAACAATATCTAGTGTAACATGCTTTTCAAATAACATGGCAAGTTTATCAACAAGTAAGAAAGAAAGGTCGATTGCACAAATGTTAGCAACCAAATTCCATACTGAACCTGTGACTGAACCAGAATTAGAAGTCAGACTAAATCCTATCATGAGGGATCTAATAATCAACTGGCACGTGGAAGAACCCTACAGGCGAGCTGTGAAAATGAAACGGAGCAAACGACAGAAGACAGAAACCAGAGTTGAAGTGATTAAAAGCGTTGGGGAAAATCAACTAGTTTAGTTGGACACTCTAAAGGAGGAAATTGCCAAGCTGGAATAAAACTCTCAGGTAAAATGGAGTATGTTCCAGAAAATTTTGGACATGTGGCATTCAAAGAAAAAGCTTCAGATATGTTAGACATGTTTGTAACGATCCCTTTAAAGTAGGAGAACTGTTGATATACACTACTCCTTTTTGTAACTGAATTCTATTTTCAGAACTATGGGGAAGTTTAATCGTTTTGAATCCCACTGCAAATCCTCTCTCTCTCTCTCTATATATATATCATCCCGAGGATATAGAAGGAGGGAGAAAGGAGGAACCTGCCCTCTGAGCAGGAAGACTTTGTAAAATTTTGGAGCTAAGATGAATATATGATGTAGAAGCAATCTTTGAACTGTTTATGAAAAGATTCTAATTGGTTGTGATATGAGTTATGTCTTCTTTCATAGTGTGTGTTTCCCGTGTCTTTAAAATTCCATTTACACTTTCCTCTTTTAAATTGGAGAGCTAGAAGTCTGGAATTCATCTGATGATGCTCTAGACTTAGCAATTTAAATTCATGTGATTCTCTTCTCAATTATTTCATAATTCATTTTAATATGCTCTGAGACAGTTATGTGTTTTCCTTTTTCTTCTTTGCCATGCAAGTTTCAATTTGAAAACTCAGACTCATTGCCTCACTTAGACTTTCTCCTCTAGATAGTTCTAATGACCTACCATTATATTATTCATTTCTGACTCCATAGCCCAAATGTCTCTCCCACTTCTTCAACAACTTTATAAAACCCCCCAAACAAACCAAATCTAGCCATTAATTATCAAAGAAATACCTAGTGACAAGAGAGAGCCCTCTCTGAGTTGAGCAGGCTAGTGCCCCAACTCTAAAGTTGGTTGAAATAGTTACCTCTGTCGTTTGTCTTTTAGCCGGACAAAATTTACAGAGTGCTAACACCCCCCTTGAAAGTGGAAAAGGGTAATCAAACCATCTTTGAGCAGAGTCTGGAGACTCGATCGTCAACTCATAAGACTACATCAAGCGGGCCTCGATCATGCCTTGTATCATCCAATCCTGAAAAACTTTCATGTTCGTCAACTGTAGAAATATCTCTAATCAAGTATGGTTGTACCTGTGTATAAACTTGTCAATAACATCGTTCCAATAACTTAGCTTCCAAACTCCAACGTCGAGTCCCTAACTATTCAAAATTTATCTGTTTCCTTTGAATCTTTAGTCGATTCCAACACCTTTTTGAGGCATGATTTTTCTTCCCATAAAAAACACATGGGTGGAGATCAAAACAAGTTAACTCAACACGACCAACTTGGTGACATTGTCGACACAATATAAGTTCTTTGTTCAACTGAGCATCATCTACCAACAAATCTTGAATACCTATATTATCATCAATTTCCTCAACAATAGTATCATCATCAAAATATTTATCAGCATCCTGATCAACATCCTAAATATTTTCATTATCAAGTTCTTCCTTCTTATCAACATTAACTAAAAATCCACCACTTACAATTGTAATTGGTTTACAATAATTTGGAATATGAAAAAAATTATCATGATCTTTTTCATATCCTAAGCCATATCCGTTTCGTTTAAACTGTAATTGTTCCCATGGTCTAACAAAGTTAACTATATTTTCAACTTGATCCTCATGTTGAACCTTCAATTTATCTACTTTGCTTTAAGTGTCATCAGTCAAAGTGACACTTACTTCATCAAAGGAAAAACACTGCAACTCACAATCAACAAGTGCAAATTTGTTTGCTTGTTCCTTCGTGTCATCATTAAATGACGTCAACTACCTAGTTAAAAAATTTGTTTCTGTTTGAAGTAGAAGTACCTTTTTGTGCAATATTCAAAAACAAGTAAGAACCTTGGTGAGCGTTCCTTTTTGCATAGGAGTTGTATATTTTGGACTCTTGGTAATCAATGTGTGCAACATATTAAACATTTTGTCGATTCCTACCATTTTGAAGTGCTTTAAATATCCCTCCTTAAGACCTTGATTTGTCTTCTTTATATGAGAATGTATTTAGATGCACTTGTTTGTCAAGAAATAAGCAAAAAAAACCAATCCATGCACATAGAGAAAGATCCTAAAACCCTCTTATTCAATTTCGCACAAGTCTAGGATGATTTTAAATATGCTTTACCCCTTACAACTTCCAACAACTCCTTCACCTTTTTAACTCCCTTACAAAATGCATATAGCTCATTATCATATTGGTTTACAAAAAAGAACTTATAGCCCCTTTGACAAAAAATCATTAAAAAAGATACACCTTATATCGCCTTAATTGCATGAATTATCATCTTATATGACCTTACTTGTAATTATGAGCACCTTATACCACCTTAATAATTTAATAATTATTTTGTTGCACATGCTTATAATTGCTGGCTTCTTTCAATCTGACGGCCGCGAGAAAGCTTTTATGGAGACCGTGAGCAAACAATTCTTTTAACAAATAGTTCGTTCTTGGAGGCCAACATTCTCCTTTGCCTGCTCAACACACTGAAGAACTCAACAAACAAAAATTGTCAACAAACTCAAAACCAAGGTCCCTGCATGTTCGATTTTGCTTCAATTCATTCAGGCCATTACCAGATCGAATGGATGGAGGCCACAAGCAAGCTTCTTTTAAAGAAAACGAGAATTCTTTCTTCTGCGGTGACAATTTGTTTGTTCTGTTGAATTGTAGATAGCGCTGCCATAGAGAACTGATGTCAAGGCGAAGAATTGTATTTTATAGGGATGCACGAGCAATGATTTTGCGGGTTCGTATAGCAGGGGCCAGAATCTATAGTGTCAAGTATGAATGATTGCTTTGAATCCCCATATCTGAGATTGGTTAAATCTTTGAAATTTTAGAATATTGATGTTGATTGTGTCATCGAGGCTGAGGCTATTGCAGAAGGATTGCATAGCTAATATATTAGCACTCTATTTTCAATGTGGTTCTCATGCACTATAGTAATAAATGGCTATTGTGTTTGAGTTCTGTTTTACAAGTTGCATCCAGCGTGAACACACTCTCCTTTGTTATTCAACTAATGTGTGAGCACAAGTCTTGTTGGATAGTGAACTTTTGACCAACGTTAAAAGCTTCATCCAACTCACCACTAACCATGTTTGTCACACCTGTAACATAAATAATAATATCTACAACATTTGTGGTGTAACAATTGTATTGTCCCTCTGCAAAAGCATAACAACAAGTCTGCCAACAATAGAACTGCAATCTTTCTTGATATTTGTACACGATAACCTTTAAGTAAAAATAACAACAATAGAAGTAGCAATCTTCTTCTATTCAAGATTGGTGTTCCTATGATCTTATGGTGATCCATCAATCAAATATTCGATTTATATCTCTACAAAAGCTTCAATGATCTTCCGTAATCACTCAAAGAACAACATTCATATTCTTTAACTCAATATGCAATTTTCAAGAAATAATAATACAAATGCAAGAACACCATGTCGATTCAATCTGGATATAAGTGGTATAGATAATGCCTGCACCCACTTTACCAAAGATGGGTTTCTTCCTCATGGCCACAACATCGATCATCCTCTAATAATGCAGTCCGAGTCTTCCAAGAACAGTTAATAAATTACCTCTCCATCAAATCTATACAATCAGAAATACAATCATGAGGCATGTAAGATCATACATGCCATGATAAACCACCAAGCCCATAAGATCATCTACGCGCTTTGATACCACATGATAGAAATTAGGGCAAGAAAATAATTACGAAAACCAAGAAGATCAAGAAATGGCAGTGAAAGGCATAAGCCACTAATTTCCATATTGATGTATTCACAAAGTACGTACATATAGTACAATAAACAGTGACCATTGTTAACCATCCACATAACTAACACAATCTAACAAGGTGGTATTAGGACTATGATTAGGAGCAATAATGCTAACAATTTTACTTTCAAAAGTTTACTACTAGAGTGCATGGGATTGTTTTTTTGGAGGAGCAATTCTATGAGGAGTTATCGAGTTTTCGCAGTATCTAATTGCTCTACTTACCGATAGTATTCAGGATGCCTCTCGTGTTAGTACCTTGTAGGACAATGCTTTGGGAAGAGGGTGCTTCACTTCTTTAAGATTGGTTTGGGACCTAGGGATCATTCTCCGTTTCAGTTTGGTGTAGCTTGTTGATTTTACAGTTGAGGTGGCATTGCTTGAGGACAATCAATATTTGGGAAGGGAGGATTGTCATGTCCCCATTTTTGGGTTCCCCTGTTTTGTAGTTGGAGATGACTTCTGAGGCTTTTCGGTGAAAAAAAGGGGAGTCTATAATGTTCCTGACTTGGCTAGTCTAGGAAACGCTGCTAATGTGTGTGTAGGATCAAAGGTTTAAAACATATAAATGATCATACAAATAATAAATGTGACAAAGGACTGCAAAGTTTGTATTATGATATCTCTGTGGATTGCAAAATGCCCGAATGTGGCTGAATAAACTAACAATACTCGACTAGATCAACAGACAAAGGATCTTATCCGGAATACAAATAAGCAACTGCGGCTGAATTAAATAACAACACTCGGCTAGATCAAAAGACAAAAGGATCTTAGCCGGAATACAAATAAGCAACTAAAAGATAATACCCGGGATATGGGAGCACTGCAGAATCAATGAAGAATGATGGAAGACCTGGATGATCTTCCCGGTGACTAGGGTGTGTCTTTCAACACCGAAATCAGCCAACTAGTGTCTTCCTCTTGGAAAACACTGAACTATCTCTATTGAGATGCACCTCTTCTCCTCAATGACAAGTCATAATCTACATAATGATGAATTAGGTCGCTGACCCTTCCTTTATAGCTTTCAGAAACCCTAAATCATGCTGAAACCCTAATTCACTATTGACTTCCAAAACCCTAAATCATTGTTGAAACCCCAATTCACTGTTGACTTCTATTTTTAGCTCATAATGACTTAAAATCGCTTTTAACCCTTTTAGCTCAATGTCACTTTCTGAATATAACACCTGTGACTGGAGTGACCTCTAGTAACCCTGTTTACCCCTCTTTGACCCTGGCTATAGTCTAACGGGGGTGGTTTAGACAATTAAGCCTCCTCTTTGGAGCTCCTATTTGGAAAGGGACATTACAGTCCTACCTTCCCGAAATTGATTGTCCTCAAGCAATACTAGTCCAAGGTGCTGCAACACCTGCTCACTCTCCCAAGTAGCGTCCTCTACTGGAAGCCCTCTCCATCTGATCAAACACTCTCTAATGACCCTGCTCCTCAGTTTCCACTCCTGGAACTCCAAAACCTCCTCCGGAACTAACTCCAATTGTCCCTCCTCGTCCAACGGGGGAAGCTCCTCTGATGTGCTAATGAATTATCCCACTGCCTTTTTGAGGCAAGACACATGGAACATGTTATGAATCTTGCTCCCCTTTGGAAGCTCTAGCTCGTAAGCAACCTCACCTACTCGACGCATGATCCTGTAAGGACCATAAAATCTGGGCTTGAGCTTCTCGGCCCCACTCTTCTTCAGAGATGACTGTCTGTAGGGTTGGAGTCTCAAGAAAACCAAATCTCCAACCTCAAAGTTGTGCTTTATCCTGTGCCTGTCCGCACTTATCTTCTATCGGTTTTGCGCCATCTGCAGGTTCTCTTTCAACAACTTGAGAATCTCCTGACTCTCTATGATCCAATCCTTGGCCTTGGGAGCTCTGCTCTCCCTGAAGACCAAGTCTACTAAAGTGGGAGCATCATATCCATACAATGCTCGGAAGGGTGTCATACCAATGGACATATGGAAGGTGGTGTTGTAGCAATCTTCTCTTAAATGTAACCACTTTACCCACGTTCTTTGCTGTCCTCCTACATAGTTCCTCAAATACCCTTCAACCCACTTGTTGACAATCTCGGTCTGCCCATCTGTCTGAGGGTAATAGCTGGTGCTAGGTGTCAACTCTGTCCCCACCAACCGAAACAACTCTCTCCAAAATGTCCCTATGAACCAACTGTCCCTGTCACTGACGATGTTCTTCGGCAACCCATGAAGTCTGAAGACCTCCCTGAAGAAAAGCTCGACTAACTGAACTGCGTTGTACTCTGTCGGTATGGCGTATAAGTGAGCAAACTTGGTCAATCTGTTGACCACTACATAGATACAGTCCTTACCCTAGACCTTGGGTAGACCTGTGATGAAGTCCATAGATATACTCTCCCATTTCTGCTCTGGAATGGGGAGTGGCTGAAGTAGCCATGCTGGAAGAGCATGCTCTGACTTGTTCTGCTAGCAAGTCACACACTCACTGACGTGTCTCATAATGTCTTGTTTGAGGCCCTTCCATGAGAACCTCTCTCTGATATGTCTGTAGGTTTTGAAAAACCCCTTATGGTCTGCTAGAGGTGAATCATGAACTGTGGTGAGGATCTTATTCTTAAGCCCTAAATCTAGCACCAAGTAGACTCTATCCTTGTAAAATATGACATCGTCAATGACCCTATACCGGTCATCCTGTATTTGCCCATCCATCACCTCATAAGCGAACTTGTTCTTGGAATATTCCACTGACAAGTGGGATTTCCAATCTGCTGAAATCTCCATCAAAGAACATGTCGTAGGTCTCCTCGATAGTGCATCGACCACAATGTTCTTCTTCCCCTTGACATACTATATGTCAAAGTCGAATGCCTGTACCTTCGTCACCCATTTCTGTTGGCGCTCACTTAGGTCCTTCTACTCAAGGAAATACTTCAAACTGTTGTGATCAGTCTTGACCACGAATTTGCTACCCACAAAATATTGTCTGAACTTGGTCAAGGCATGCATAATTGCCAACATTTCTTGTCATAAATGGAGTACAACCTCTCAGGTTGACTAAGCTTTCGGCTCTCGAATACAATGGGGTGTCCTCCCTGCATCAAAACTGCACCGATCCCTTAGCCAGATGCGTCACACTCTAGTACAAATGGCAAGGTGAAGTCTGGTAGTGCCAACACTGGACAAGAGCCCATGACTTCCTTCATGTGATCAAAGGCTTCCTATGATTTCTCAGTCCATATGAAGGTCCCATGCTTGGTAAGATCTGTCAACGGTACTCCAAGCTGAGAAAAACCCCAGACGAATCGCCTGTAATAGTTGTACAGCCCAAAGAAGCTCTTCAATTCTGTCACATTCTTGGGCATCGGCCAATCTAGAATGGCCCTGATCTTCTCTTGGTGCACCTGTACCCCCTGTGCACTGATGATGTAGCCTAAGTAAAGCAGCTCTGTCATACTGAACTCGCACTTGGACTTTTTGGCATATAATGATTGTGCCTCCATGATGCTCAATACCTCATCCAAGTGCCTCATATGCTCTTGCCATGACTGGCTATAGATCAAGATGTCGTTGAAGAAATCCAAGAATGATTTCCTTAATTGATCCCTGAATATATGGTTCATGCAAGACTGTAATGTAGCGGGTGCATTGGTTAGCCCAAATGGCATAACCAGGAACTCGAAGTGTCCAAAATGACATCGAAATGTCGTCTTCTTTATGTCCTGCTCTCGGATATTGATTTGATGATATCCAGAACGTAGATCAATTTTTGAGAAGAAAATTGCCCCATGCAGTTCATCCATCAACTCGTCAATGTGTGGGATAGGGTACCGATTCTTGATGGTTTTCTTGTTCAAGGCTCAGTAATCAATGCGCATCCTCATGGTGCCATCCTTCTTCAGAACTAAGACAACTGAAGAAGAAAATGGGCTGATGCTCGGTCTGATGTGTCCCATCGCCAACAATTCCTTGATTGCCTTCTCTATCTCATCCTTGAACCTCCTAGGATGACGATAGGGGGGGGGTTGATCATAGGTTTGGGCCCCTCCTCCAACTCAATGGTGTGCTCAAACCCCCTGTCAGGTGGTCTCCCTGGTGGAATTGCCTCAAAGACCTGTTGATGTCATCCCAATAAATTCTTGATCTCTGTATGGTATTGTTGTCGACCTTCTGAATCCTTCTGAGTAGTGATAAAGCATTATGCGGCATATGCTACCTCCCCATTTCTAAATATCCTCTCCATCCTCTTGGCTGAAACTGTCATGGGTACTTCTGTTGAGATACCTCTTAGAAGAACCTTCTTCCCATCCTGATCTCTGAATCCCATTTCCAAGGTTTGGTAGTTGGTAGTGATATTTCCCAAGGTAATCATCCACCAAACTCCTAACACCACATCTGTGTCCGATAGGTCAACCACATAAAATGTGTCTCTCACTGTGTAGTTGCCTAACTTCATCTCTAAGTTTGGAACTCTGTCTAGACACTCCACTGTGTGGCCATTTGCTACCGCAACATCAAACCCCTCAAACTCCTCTGTCTGAAGTGCTTGTCTCGATACTAGTGAAGCGTCGATGAAGTTGTGGGTGGCCCCACCATTTATCAAGTCGATTGCCCGTTGCCCCTGAATAATCCCTCTCATACGGAGTGTATCATACCTGGGAACACCAGAAAGGGTCGCTATGACACTTCCCTTTGCTGGTTTCCTCTTGTTATCTTGTTCTAGCGATCGTGGGACTACTGGAGGATGGGCTCCTGCTGGTGTCGGTGGTCTACGGGGAGGTTGCTCCTCTGTTGGTGCCGACTCCTCCTCTGAACTAGTGGATCCACTGTCCTGCTCCTCCTCCTCACTGTCCACGTTGTCTGTTGCTACCTCAAAATAATGAATCTCTCTCTTGCCCATGCACCTGTGGCCTAGGACCCAAGGATCTCTGCAGTTGAAGCAACGCTTCTTCCTCATAAGATCTCGCCTAGTCTCATCATCCAACTTCTCCTTGCCCTTCCATTCTCTCTGGAATGGCTTCCTGTCTCGATCCCTCTGGGGCACAAATGGTTTGGAGAAAGTTTTAGTCTTTGGCACTGAGTTTGCCATATCTTGAGTGCGAAGGATGACATCTTGCAAAGTGGGAGGCCTGTATGCCTTCACCCATCCTCTCAAAGGCTCTATGAGTCCTTCTGTGAATAACATGATCAACCTAGGCTCTGATATATCTGTCACTGCCACGGCTACCCACTGAAACTCTGTGATGAACGCCTCTGCTGTGCCAGTTTGTCTCAACTGGGCTAGATCCCTGAAGTGTATCTCGGGATCCTTGCTGTCAAACCTGTCCATGAGCCTATTTGTAAACTCCCTATAGGAGGTGATGCGACTGTGACCCAATGTCACCAGTCCATGATACCACCACTTGTGTGCCTCACCCTCCAAGTGTAAGGTCGCGAAACTGATGGCCTCTGTCTCGGTCATCTTGTTGATCTTGTAATAAGTGTCTAGCTTATGTACCCAAGCTCTGGCGGTGTATTTGGACGAACTGTCGAAAGAAGGGATGGTGAGTTTCCCAACTTTTCGGATGAAAACAAGGTTATGCCCCTGCTACTGTTGTGGTCCTCCCCTTTGCGACTCTCTGGGGCGGTTCCTGAGTCTGAGTCCACAGTACTTGACTAAGGTCATGTCCTGTTGGAAGTCACAACCCAATGCTATGTACTCCCTCCTATACTCTACAATGTCGTTAGCATGAGTGGGTGGCCTATGTGCTATTGGTGGTGGTGCTGCTACCGAGGGTGCCCTCTGGAAACTGGGAAACAAGGGTCTGGGAATCCTACTTGCAGAGGTGTATGTGCGAGAGGGTGATTGGGGTCTACTGGCTGCTCCCGAGTTCCCATCTGTTGCATGCGGGACTTGTGTATATGGGGTGCCCACTCTAGCCAATCTATCAACCACCTGTGCCAAGGACTGAGACATGGTCCGTTGACTAGCTAACATATCATTGATAACCTGCATGAAAGTTGCCTCTAGATCTATGGGGGCCTTGCCACTGCCCTCTAGTCGCTCATATCTATCTCCTAGAATCCTCTCAGCCTCATGCTTTGCCCTTCTCTCTGCTTCTATGTGTGCCTCTTCCTCTTACTCTGAGCTAGGAGGAAAAGTCAGAAAATTAGGCCTATGCCTTCATTCCTGATGCCTGTTGTAAGTGACATATTCGTCACCTATGTGTTCACGACCCTCTGGGTCTTCTACTGCACTCATTGTCTTTAGTCACAGGCTGGCAGGACTAAAACTCTGATACCACTGTAATGTTCCTGACTTGGCTAGTCTAGGAAAGACTGTTAATGTGTGTGTAGGATCAAAGGTTTATAGCATATAAATGATCATACAAATAATAAACGCGACAAAAGACTGCAAAGTTTGTATTATGATATCTTTGTGGATTACAAAATGGCCGAATGCGGCTGAATAAATTGACAATACTCGACTAGATCAACAAACAAAGGATCTTAGCCGGAATACAAATAAGGAACTGCAGCTGAATTAAATAACAACACTCAGCTAGATCAAAAGACAAAAGGATCTTAGGCGGAATACAAATAAGCAACTAAAAGATAATACCCGGAATATGGAAGCACTGTGGAATCAATGAAGAATGATGGAAGACCTGGATGATCTTCTCGGTGACTAGGGTGTGTCTTTCAACATCGAAATCAGCCAACTGGTGTCTTCCTCCTGGAATACACTGAACTATCTCTCTTGAGATGCGCCTCTTCTCCTCAATGACAAGTCATAATCTGCATAATGATGAATTAGGTCGCTGACCCTTCCTTTATAGCTTTCCAAAACCCTAAATCATGCTAAAACCCTAATTAATTGTTGACTTCCAAAACCCTAAATCACTGCTGAAACCCTAATTCACTGTTGACTTCTATTTTTAGCTCATAATGACTTAAAAGCGCTTTTAACCCTTTTTAGCTCAATGTCACTTTCCGAATATAACACCTGTGACTGGAGTGACCTCTAGTAACCCTGTATACCCCTCTTTGGCCCTAGCTATAGTCTAACGGGGCGGTTTAGGCCATTAAGCCTCCTCTCTGGAGCTCCTATTTGGAAAGGGACATTACAGAGTCAAGGGGTTTAATTAACGTCACTTAGCTAGGAGATGTTATATTTTTAAAGTGACATTAAGTAAAAAGGTAATAAAGTAACTTTTAGATTAATTGTCACTTAGACATTAGTAAAAATGACTTTAATCTCTAAGTGAAAATTAAAAAGGGGAATAAGGGTCATGTTGATTTAGTAAAAAAGGGAAAGTTCTAGAAGGGCATGGAGGAAGAATAAAAGGAGGGGTAGCGCTTCACTTTGGCAATATGTTTTGGATTGATATCTTTGGAGTGCTCTTTAAGCCAAGGTTTTCATTAGGGTTTTGGAAAAACCCTTCCATTGTAGTTTAGTTTCGGTGGTGCAATATCCACCCTAGCTAGACAAGGAGGATGATCCATCTTAGATCTTTATTGGAGCTTCATCTTGTGATCTGACTTCAGTTTTAGGTGGTAGTGATTCACTTGGAGAGGTTGTGGCACTTGGAGGGTTTGATCTCATCTATTGAGGAGGCCATGGCATAATTCCAGATTTTTGGCTTGATATTGTGTCTTTTCATTAATGTGTTGTAGCTGCTATAGCAACCAACAAAGACTTATTCTTGTTGTGTTCCAAATTCCATTCATAATAAAATACCACATATTGTCTCTTCTATTTTTTGTGTATTTGTATTGCATGCAATATGTTTGACGAAATGTCTATTAGTAGAATACATGTAAACTACTTGTAAAAAACTGTCAACCAATTTAGAGCATAAAAAACACTTATTACACAAAAATACATAATATCCCAGCCTAGCTATCTGGGGATATTATAACCATAAAGGTATACTCCACCTGATTTTCATTCTAGTTTTGCTTTATCTATTATTGATGATGATCCCTTAATTGTTAGGGATGTAGTGGATTTAGAGGATAGTAAACTCTGGAAGAAGGCCATGGTTGCCTTGGATAAAAACGAGGCTTGGGATCTCGTTGAGTTGCCAGCTAGAAGAAAATCCATTGGTAGAAAATGGGTGTTTAAGAAGAAGTTGAATGCATAAGGTAAACTGGAGAAGTACAAAACTCACTTAGTAGCAAAGGGATATTCCAAGGTAGAGGGAATTGATTTTAGTGAAAATTTTTCTCCTGTTGCTAAATTAACTTCTATCGTATTTATTTTGTCTATTTTTGTTGCTTTTGATCTTGAAGTAGAGCAGATGGATGTGAAGAGAACATTCCTACATGGGGATCTTGAAGAAGAAATCTACATGAATTAACTAGAAGGTTTTGTAGTGAAAGGAAATAAGATGGTTTGCAAACTGAAAAAGTCCCTGTATAGATTAAAACAATCTCCAAGAATGTGGTATCAAAAGTTTGATACTTATATATTAGGACTTGGTTTCTCAAGAATCTAGTTGTCCACTGTGTGTATTCTAAGCTAGTTGGTGATCATTATNTATATATATATATATATATATATATATATATATATATATATATATATATATATATATATATATATATATATATATATATATATATATATATATATATATACATATATATGGTCTTATATGTTTATGATATGTTGCTGATTGAAAGCAACAAGGAAATCATCAAGGATGTCAAAACTTAGTTGTCTTATGGATTTGATATTAAAGATATTGGTGCTACAAATTTTATTTTGGGCATGGAAATTAAAAGATATCGAGCAAACATGAAACTCTGGTTGAATCAAAGGAAAAATGTTGAGACAATATTGCAAAGGTTTAATATGCAGGAATGTAAATCAATCAAGGTCCCTATTCCTTTAGGCATGAATTTATTTGTAGATTAGTGTCTCAAGACACAGGAAGAGGAAGAGGAAGAGGAGATGCTGTGTGTTCCCTATGCTAGTGTTGTTGGTAGTTTGATGTATGCAATGGTCTGTACTAGACTGGACATTTCCCATGCAGTGGGAGTTTTTAGCAGGTATATGTTGAAACATGGAAGGAGCAACAAACCACTGTAAATAGGAGTTTCAGGTATTTGCATGGCACTACAGATTATGCAATTTGCTACCAAGGAAGACTTGGACCAGATAAAGTGTTAGATGTACATGTCTTTGTTAACATAGATTGTGTTGGAGATCTATATGACAAAAGATCTACAAGTGGTTATGTGTTTAACCTATTTGGAGGAGCAATTAGTTGGATGAGCACGAGACAAGCTATAATTGCACTCTCAACTACATATGCTAAATACATGGTAACCACCCATGCAAGTAAAGAAGTTGTATGGTTGCATAGATTGTGTTCAAGTATTGGGTTTGTACAACAAGTTGTAAGGTTAGATTGTGACAATTAGAGAGCAATATTTATGGAAAAGAACCCTGGTTATCATTCTAAAATGAAGCATATTGATGTTTAGTACCACCTTGTGAGAGACATGGTTGAAGACAAGAAGGTGTTGTTGGTGAAGGTTGACACTTTGAAGAATGTTGTAGACTCATTGTCGAAGTCTATTAGTACTAATAAGTTCTCTTAATGTAGACAAGCGATGGTAATTGTTGCCCTAAATTGTTGATCTTGTAAAACTTGGCCCCCCTATTTGCAAAGAAAACAACAAGTGGGATAATGTTGGGAATGTGTTATATTCTTTGCATGGTTATGTTTGGGCTATTTTTGGGCTGTTTTTTGGCCTATTTTTTGGGTTTTTCGGCCCATTGTAATCTAATTTTGGTTAAGGAATTAGGGTTGTAATCTAATCCAAGTTAATGGATTAGGGTTTTGTATGCTGTAAAACACCTATATATTGTATTGTGAACCATGAAGTTAATATAAGGAGACATGTGTGGCTCTAAGGTTGGTTAGTTTTCTTAGTTAAGGGTTTCCAGGGTAAATCTCTGTGTATTGTGTGTATGCCATTGTCATTCTTTCTATTTTGCTTAAGAATATGTATGCATTTCACTTCAAAGGTTTAAAACCTACACATGGTTGTCAACCTCAATAAAGATTCATATTCCACAACCTCAAATCATAGAATGCCATTTAGCTCAACATAATCAAAGTTCAAGGAAGATGAAACAATGCACCAACAAAAAGATGATATGGATACTGGACAACATAATTCCCCTCCATCCAATGTAGGTTAGTAGGAAGCACTCAACCATCATATTTTTCATTAATTTCTATGTTTTTTAAAGTAACTGAAATATTAAGTGTTTTTGTTAAGCATTATGCCTATACAAACAATTAGGATGTAATAACTGAAGACTCTAGAAAGCTTTCCTTTGTGACATTTAAAAGCCGTTAGTTTTGTATGATTTTCCTATCAATACTTTTGTATGCTTGTTATTTAGCTTTGCTAAAACACCTTTTAATATAATATTTACCAGTTTTAGTTAAAAAAATCAACCAAAACCTAGATAAATCCAATATTTAAAGGTTGACTCTCCAAAACATATAGGGTTAATGGAAGACTCAATATAGTCAAATTCACATTATACAAGTAAAAAATAAATAAAGTGAGTCCCCCTTGTTTCAAAGGTATACATACCCTACCCCCCTCTGGATTTGAACTTGTGACATCTTAGGAGGAAACACATGTTCTTAACCATTAGGTCCACTCAAGTTGTATACATCTTCTACAATTTTGAGTTTCACACAACTAAACTCTTATTTTTATCCCTAATCATAACATACACAACAACAACATTCCATGTGTATGGTATCCATACATTGTATATTAAATCAATTAATAAATATTGACGATTTTTTCATACATTACATATGTATGTATATTAAGTCAATTGATAGATATTAATGATTTTTTCATAAATAACAAATTGGATTTTCAACTCTATTCTTATCATCTCATTTTTTCATAATCTCAACCATTTATTACACATTAATCCTTAACATTGAGATTTTCTATCACTAACCTACAAATTGCTTGATCATATTTGATATTCCTTTATGTGTACACATCCATGCATGCATTCTCCTGCAATAATTATCACATAGGATTTCCTTATCATCCAATTGGGGTTTAACTTCAAGATTCTAGATACCTTGATGAGGTTGATCGAGTAGATTAGAAATGCATGTTAATGGTTTGACGACTTCATTGTTTGTTTGGGGTAGATCACATTCCATTCTTAAGTGTTTTGTTTTTTAAGAGAATTGTAGGCTATAAATATATAATCAAAACATTTTCATTCTTAAGTTTTTTTTTTTTTTGTCAAAACACATTTTTAAGTTTTTTTTTGTTCTCTTAAGAGAATTGTATGTCATAGATATATAATCAAAATTGACTTATAAGAGGCATCAATAATTTAAATACATAATCTCTTTAATAATAACTAAAAATGGGTCACAAAAGAAATCTTTTCTTTTCTTGAAGGAGTTGGTAGTAATAAACACTTAAAGAACATGGAGAATGTTCATATTTAAAAAAAAAGAAGGTTAACATTTTACATTTTTAATTTTTTTTTCTTAAAATTATAATTTTAAATTAATAAAATTGTTATTACATCGGAAAGACGTACACCTATTGATAATGGGCAGATTTAATAGGGGTTTAGTGCTTGACAGGATTAAATATCACTGGAATATTCTTAGTAGTCACACAAAATAAATGGTTGTGATTTCAATCATTAACTTCCTAGCTATTATAAAGACATCAGTTTATGTGTTTATTTTTTTACATTTACCTAATTATATTTAAAAATTACTTTGATTATTAACACCAGATAAATAAAGCCCAACAGTTTATTTGATAATAGATAATAAAATTTAATATATTCTTTTAAGGATTCCTTTCATCTTCTCAACCTTTCGGCGTTCATCAACAGCTATTTTACTGCTGTGCTAGTTTATAAATATAAATCAAAATTTATTACCCTCAAAACAATTTTTATTAAAATTATCCACTTTCCTTTATACTTTCAAGTCGAAAATACCAATTTCTCAAATGACGAAAAAAACAAACATATAAAATCGTAGAACATCATTATATCATAATGATCCAAGTCTCAAAAATAGATTAAGTAGTACTGGAAAGGTGGGCTAAGGAGTAAAAGACGATCTGTTATGGTGTATATAAATAAGTAGACCATAAACTTCCGCAGATAAGGAGGAACGGGAAGAAGCAACGAGAACAATATTGAAAGAGGAAGAGGATAGAAAGAATCAATGAAAACAGGATGAGAGTCATTTGAAAACTAGTTTTTATGGGAAACTATTAAAACGATATCAATGCAGCGCATAGCGATGCAATACATGTCATGGCAGAGTTCTCTTCACCACCTACCGTACAGAAATCCTCACACAATAACAACAAATTTCACCCATTTGCAGAGCACCAAAACACAGGGCATACAACTAAGAGAGTTATCACAAGGGTTTCTTCCTCTTGATAGTTTGAGGATTATAGTTACAATAATAAAGAGGAGGAGAGGGCTTATTGCAGTGGCAAACTTGGGAGGACCAGGTGAAATTAAGAGCTCTGGAACAAGCGCTAGAGAACGCAGGCTGGAGAAACTCAGAGAAGAGAGGAAGAGAAGGGAGCATGAAAAGAAGAAGAACGTCTACCCAGAATGGGCAAAGTAAGTTCTTACAACACCCTTTTAATATTTTCTCTAAACAAATAACCAACTCAATTGGGCGATTGGGGCACTTTGCATGAATGAGTGCTTTTATGAATAGGTGGGCGTGGGGCTCTGTAGGTTTTGTTATGACTGAGGTTTCCTGCATTGGGCAGTCCCAGTTCTTTTGGTAAAACAGTGGTTTTGTCATAGTAGACAATGGGTGGCTTCACAAAACATGCCTGCACCGCATAGAGCGGACTTCCTTTGGCTTAGGTGCTAGGTCTGAGGAGCAACGATTGGGTGGCAATGGTCAATGGATACAAGTGTTTGTGGTTGTACGTTCCTTGGAGTCGTTTTACTTGCTGAAGATGGTTTATAAGATACAATGTGAGCTGAAAACTTTGCCAATCCAGAAGCAGGTTTTGCAGTGCAAGCCTATGATTCAAGATTGTATTTGCATCCTTCCTCTTTCCAGCGTTAACCTAATAGATACATGGAGCACTGTAGATTAAACATTCTAGGGAACAGGGGGCCCACAAAGAATAAACGAATGGTCTGACAGAGTCAAACTCAACAATAATCTGAAAACACCCAGCCTCTACTCTTTAGGAGCCCTGAGCTGTTGCACTCCTCCCAAGCCACAGTGAGAATATGGGTGCCTAACAAGCATGGAGTTATGAGCTTTGTCATCTCAAAAAAAAAAAAAAACAAGAGAAGAAGATCAGCAACCTTTTTGTCAGCTCCTAATGGGATATTGGTCCTGGTTTTTGTTCCTACAGTTTAGGAGTTTGGCAATGGCACTTTTAGGTTGTCAGCCATTACTACATCAATATCTAATTTCTTTCTTCAGCATTCCAGTCATATCTAATTTTCTTTGGCAGAGAAAAAGGGGTTTCATGGGATCACCTGCTCCGTTTTTCATCGGTTACTTGTTCCGCTTTTTCCTCAGCAGTCACCACTTAGAAAAAAAAAAGAATCGCCTTCATGTGACCATAGCCTAAAACTGCTTGATGGTTCGGTATGCTAAGCGGATCTCTTTTACATCGTGGTCAGTTTATTTGTAGGCCGGTGTGCCAGCGTGCTGGTTTCCAATCCCACCATGGTATTTCTCTCCATGAAATCTTGACAATATGCTACTGTGTTAAAAATACTCAATGTAATGTGACTGAACTTGTCATCTCAAGGGTGGGACCTAATGCAAGGAGCCTCGGCTTTCTCATTGTTCTTACTGCCCGGGGTGGAAGAGATCTCCTTGTCTGTGTGTAACACTAATAATAATAAAATGAAAAGAAACTGCCCGGGGTGGAAGAGATCTCCTTGTAATAATAATAAAATGAAAAGAAAAAAAGGTAACGCTAATTATAATAAATGAAATAATGAAAAAGCGCAAACAATTTCTTTTAAATTGTTTATTAAAATACTAACATAAATGCATCTTAATTCTAGATTTTTGGATCTTTAAGTGGTGAGAGGTGCAATGATGAAAAAGCGTAAACAATTTCTTTCAAATTGTTTATTAAAAAAAACTAGCATAGTTGCATCTTAATTTTGGGTTTTTGGATCTTTAAATGGTGAGAGGTTTGAACCTGGGTGTTTTTAATCATTCTTGTTGCTTAATTGATCTGGTGTTAAGATAGATTTATGCTAGTTAACTTAGTGAGCTTGGGGCCTGTCATGGTTTGCTGTTGCACTTTTCTGTACCCACAGTAAAGGTGGGATTTTTGATTGGATAGAAAGTGCAAGGACTTCTATGAACTTAGAATTTTCTGTTAGGATCCTGGAAGACGCATGCAAGGATGATGTGGAGCTTCGTGAAATAATTGGAGATGCTATTGGCAACGCTGATTTGATGAAGCAACGGGTATGATTTTGCTCTTTTTAACATTTTGTATTTTCTTTTTATTTTGCTCCTATTTATTAGCCACTCATTTTTCTTGTATTTTTTTTTGTATTTCAACAGATAGAGGAGAGGGTGAGAAGGAAAGGAAGAGACTTTTTGCAACCAAAAACAGGATCTGTGGTGGCCACGAAAGTTGTCTTTAGAGAGTATGCTTATTGCCTTCATTCACTTGTTACAGTCACTTCTTGGAGAATGTGTTATTTAAAAAAATGATATATCTATATTTTTTAAAGTTTTTATATACATGTTTCCCCATGTACCTATTTTTGGGGGGTCACGTTTCTAGGTGTTCCTGTTTCAAAAACTTGTAAACATTTCCATGTTTCGTGCAGCTTAATTCTAAACCCTAACTAGGGCATCCACAATCACTGCAAACCCTAATCAACAATACAAAGGCCAAGCAAGAAAGGCATCCCACCAAGCTCTACAAGCCAATCCTTGGAGCTTCCAAACAAGTCAACATCACACCAACTGTCAAACCTCAAGATCTCCCACTTGCATCCCACAAGATATCAAGGAGATTCACACGTTTGCATCCCACAAGCTACAATACTCAACACTTGTATCTCACAAGCCAAGGAATCCTAGTGTTAGCATCCCACAATTGCTAATCCTTGTTACAAGAGTAATACATGATTTTCCAAGATTCTCCAAATAGCCAGCATCACATCAACTATTAAATCTTTAAGATACAAAGTAGTTATCTTTAACAAAGACACTCTCCTCCCTTTATATAGACTAAGGTGAGGGAGGGCAACAAAAAAAAATGGAATAAATCCACAAGCAACCCTAGGCTATGTCAACAAACAAAGCCCCAAATGGAGCGCTCCTCAAAGCAAGGTGTCCACATGTCACACCAGGGTGTTGAGATTTGTGTACCGAGGTAAGTGGTCCCCTTGTGGTTGTGGGTCTCTAACCAGAAGAGGGAAATATTTGACCCATTGTGCCTTATACTTTATGTCTAATTTCACTTTGAGATTTTTCTAAGTCAAAAGTGTGAAATTTGTCACTTAAGTGAAAAGCGACTATTAATTCACTTTGTGGGTGAATTGAGAGACATAAAGAGAACTATGAAAACTAAACCCAAAGTGGGTTTTGAGTTGAGATTCTTTTTGGAAGATCTCAACCTTTGATTAGAGATGGGATGGGATGATCTCATCCATCCATCTTTAGGTTTCCTTATGAATTCTATAAGAAGGGCGCATAGGGAAAAGAGAGGCTAATTCACTCTATTGTTCACTTGGAGAGGAAGAGTTGAGCTATGGAGATGAGGATGGAAGCAGAGGATGAGGGTTTCAAGGGCGCCTCCTTCCATGGAGGGCTCTAGGAGGCTTTGGCTTCCGTTGTTTTATTGTGTGGATGCTTGCTTGGAGGAGGGCGCACACCTAGCAGGGAGGACTTGCACTTGTCAGATTGCTTTGAGGAGGGTTTTGTTGGAGAGGTAACACACAAGGTCAGATTTGTGTGGAGGGGTTTCTTCATCAGAGCTTCAAGCAACAAGGGAGCAAGATTTCAGTGGGATTGAGCAACAAGGGAGAAGGGCGCACCATGCTTAGGCGCATATGCCTTCTGGAACTTGTATAGCAGCTTGAGAGGGGCTGCCACTGTATCGGGTTCTTTTGTTCCATGTACTTGTTGTATCTCACATATTTTACATCACATATATAGACTTATATTCCAAACTGGTTTTCCCCGGGGCTGTTTTATCCAGGGTCATGTTGACCAAAAATAAATGTGTTCATTTTCATGTATGCTAGAGTTTAGAACAACATGATTTCAGTTGTAAAGATCTAATATGTGTGTTACATATTTATGGTATGCATGTGCTAACCTATTGGTCACTAAAACTACATGTTAGAGCACCTTAAAAGACTATGTAACCATAACAGAACAACAGTAAAGTTCTTGAACAGTTTACTGTTATAAAACAATAGCAAAGACAGTTGTGACAACCGAAACTTAGAGCCAACTTGAGGTCAAATCAGACCTAGTTGGCAGCCTGTTAGGACCTCAGAAAAATCTTCATGGTATCAGAGCCCTTGGTGGCTTAATCTTGCTGATTTTTGGACAGCGTTTTGAGACAGTTCTTGACAACTTGTGGGCAGATTTTTGGACAGCTACTTGACAGTGTTTTGTAGCAGCTTGTTGGAATAAATTTTGTGGACAGTTGTAGGACTGTTTGTGGACATTTACTCAGCCTCTTTTCACACCTACTTGCTAGGAGTGAGGCTGATTTTTCACAACCTCTTTTCACACCTATATTGCTAGGAGTGAGGTTGTAGTTCTACTGCCTCTTTTCACACCTGTGTTGACAGGAGTGAGGCAGTGTTCTTTTGCAGTTGCAGCATCAGAGTGAGTATAGTGGGTAGTCATGTCAGTATCACATATGCGTGTAGAGGATAGGCTAGCCAGAGCTAGCAACTGGTCCCCTTGGAAGACCGGGCTTATCTTTGTCCTAGAGGACCTAGAACTATGGGATATAGTTCAGGCTCCTGTTGTTGCTCCTCCTGCCACTGCTCCCATCTTGGTGGCAGAGTTCAGTAAGAGGAACAACAAGGCAAAGAGAACTATATGTGATTCAGTGAGGGATCACATCATACCCCACTTGACTGATAAAGACTTTGCATTTGAGATTGTGGGCATCCTTGTGCAATCTTTACCAGAGCTCTAATCAGACCCGGAAGATGGTTCTGTTTGAGAGATTAAGGAACATTCAGATGCTCAAGACTGAGTCAGTTACTTCTTACCTTGGTAGATTCACTCAGATCAAAGATGAGCTTGCAATCGTCGGAGAGATAGTGGACCCCAAACTTTATGGTGAGGACAACTTTAAACAAATTTACCAAACCATGGGGTTCATTTGTTCGAGGCATTGTTGCCCGGGAGCTTATGCCTACTTGGGAGAGACTTTGGGATGATTTCGTACAGAAGGAGACGAGACTCACCTCAGAGACTTCTGGACAGCAGTGAACACCTCAGGGTGATGAGGATCTTTCTCTTTGGACAAAGGGCAAGAAGAAGGTCGGCAAGGGTGACGACCAGGTCCCAAGTTTGGGGCTAAGCCACAGGGATAGAGCAGTAGTGGGCAGAAGAGAGATATGAGCAAAGTGAAGTGCTTTGCTTGTAAGAAGATGGGGCACTATGCTGGACAATGTCCTAACAGGAAGAAGAAACAGGGTGGTTCGACAACTACAACAGAGGAGGCAGAGTTTCAGACACAGTTTGAGAGGGAGTGTGCCTTTCTCATTTGCTGCACTTTAGTTGAGACGACACCCAGTCTCTGGTACATAGACAACGAGGCTTCGAGCCACATGGCTGGTGTGAGGGAGCATTTTACTGATCTCAGAGATACAGAGGTTAGGATGCAGATTGGTCTTGGTGATGACACCTTAGTCAGAGTTGATGGGTGTGGCATAGTTACTTTTCAGAGAGATGGCTTGCCACCTATTTCGTTCAGGGATGTTCTCTATGTCCCTGGGTTGAAGAAGAATCTGATTTCAGTTTCCACCCTACAGGATAGGGGTCTTGAGGTGTCCTTCAGAGGGACAGAGGTCCTCATACACTCTAAGGGGTCCTGTCTCACCTCAAGGCAGGTGATTGGAGTGAGGGATGGGAAACTGTTCAGATTGCTTTTTCAGCCACTTCATGCTTTGGCAACGAGTAGGGACAACAACAGTCAGTTATGTGAGTTATGGCATCGGAGGATGGCTCACCTTCATCGTGGGGTTCTTGGAGGACTGAGAGAGGTTGTGATAGGTGTGCCGCAGTTCAGTTCAGAGCATCAGGATGTGTGCAAAGGGTGTGCGCTTGGTAAGTTTACCAAGGCATCTTTTCCCAGCAGTGACAACAGGTTAGCTGGGGTACTGGATTTAGTACACACAAATGTGTGTGGGCCTATGTCTCGGGCGTCCTTGAGTGGTTGTGAGTACTATCTCACATTCATTGATGACCACTCCAGGAAGACCTGGATCTATTTCCTGAAGACTGAGAGTCAGGTCTTCAAGAGGTTCTAAAAGTTCAAAGCTCTTGTGGAGAACCAGACATGAAAGAGGATCAAGGTCTTGCGGTCAGATAACGGAGGTGAGTATTCCTCCAGTGAATTTGTAGACTTCTGTGCTCGTGCAGGGATCAAAAGAAAGATGATCGTGCCTTACAACCCCAAACAGAATGGGGTTGCTGAGAGGAAGAACAAGGCGATTACAGGTGCAACGAGATCTATGCTGCATGATCAGAGTTTTCCTCTATACCTATGTGTAGAGGCGAGTGCTGCTGCAGTTTACCTGCAGAACAGGAGCCCCCACAGGATTTTGGGGAAGATGACTCATGAGGTCTTCACTAGTAGGAGGCCTGATGCCGAGCACATCGGGATTTTTGGTCTCTTGACTTATTCTCATGTCCCCTCAGAGAGGAGGACAAAGCTAGACCCCATAGCCCAACAGGGGATTCTAATTGGATACTCAGAGGTCTCCAAAGCCTACCAGATTTACATTCCATCACTACGGAGAGTGGTGGTGAGCAGAGATGTTAGATTTGAGGAGAGTAGGGCTTTTCAGAGATCTCTCGAGTTGAGAGTTGGTGTTGAGGATGATATAGAGGTATAGATTGATGTCTTAGAGGGAGCACAACCTTAGGTTTTTGGTACACCAGTTTCAGGGGTGACAGGGTCGCCTTGCACAGTTTCAGGTTCACAGTCACAGGGAATTCAGGCAGAGGGTGCAGAGGCTTCAGGATCTCAGAGTGTTCAGTCTAGGCCTGAGGCAGATACTCTTGGGTAGGGAGATCTTACTTCTCCTTTGACTACTTCAGGGAAGAGGAAACCGAGATGGTTTCAGGAGACCCTGAAAGAAGCCAAGGAGAACATAGGAGAGCCCAAGAGACAGTTCAAAGAGAGCAAAGCACCAGAGAGGCTTGTGTCTTATTTGGCGATGGTGACAAGTATCTCAAATACAGAGCCATAGACATTTGCGTAGGCAGTTGACCAACCGGTTTGGCGAGAGGCTATGTTGGAGGAGTATGACTCCATTATGCGCAATGATGTTTGAGAGGTGGTTCCGAGGCCAGTGGGGAAGTCAGTTGTGACTTCTAGGTGGTTGTACAAAACCAAGTATGCTGCAGATGGCAGCATAGAGAAACACAAGGCCCAATTTGTGGCGCGAGGATTCTCTCAGGTAGAGGGAGTCGATTATGATGAGACATTCGCACCAGTTGCGAGATACACCTCGATCAAGAGTATTATTGCCATAGCGGCAGAGATGGGTTGGATGATACATTAGATGGATGTAAAGACCACCTTTCTCAATGGCTTTATAGAGGAGGAGGTGTACATTGAGCAACCACAGGGGTTTGAGGTGAGTGAGAGAGAGTCTCATGTGTGCCTTTTGAGAAAGGCACTATATGGTCTGAAGAAAGCTCCCAAAGCTTGGTATTCACGCATTGATACATACTTGCTTCAGATGGGTTTTGAGAAGAGCGATGCTGATCCTAACCTCTATTACATCATTAGAGGTGAGGACACGCTCATTCTCATTTTGTATGTGGATGACTTGTTCATCACAGGTGCAGAGGATCTCATAGCTGAGTGCAAGCTGGGACTTGCTTCAAAGTTTGAGATGAGTGACATCGGTTTGATGCACTATTTTCTGGGTATGGAGGTATGGCAGGAGGAGGGTCACATCTTCCTTGGACAGGGGAAGTATGCTGCAGATATTCTAAGCAGGTTTCAGAAGGAGTATTGGAGGCCTATGTCTACTCCTATGGTCACCAACTGGAAGAAGCTTAGCACTTCAGATTCCCAGTTGGTGGATGCTACAATTTATAAACAGTTGATCGGTTCATTGATGTATCTGGTCAACACTCGACCAGATATTTGTTTTGTTGAATTTTCACTACGCTAGGCTCAAGCATGAGGCTTATTTCATTTAGCATGTACTTGAACCATAAACAAATGCAACTACACCATACACAAGTGCTGCAATAACTAAGATCACAAGAAGAATTACCATGCACAAGAACACAAGAAATATCCTGGGAAACCCTTCTACTCAAGGGAAGAAAACCCAACAATCCTTTGCTATATTCTCAAGAGAAGATCCCCCAACCATAAACCGTAATGCACACAAGAGGGTGCTTCTACAACCTTGAAACTAGTCCCCAAGAGAGGTGTGCACTTCAACCTTACTTGCACTTGCTGAAATTCCGAGTTTACATGTGAGAGTGTGTGTGAGTGTGTTTCCTCAATGGGGAAATCACCTCTATTTATACAAGACCAGACACAACAATAGGTGTGTCTATTGGCACAACAGGGCCGACCTCAATAACTCAGAAATATAATTATATATTACAATAAACATTAATTATCTTTCACATATGGTGGGGCCGACTTGTACCCTTTACACCATAATTAGGGTTACAAGTAAATCTTACACTTAGACAATATAGCAAGGGATCCACACGTCCATTAGTGCTCAGCCACTAGGGACACGTCCACCTGTGCTCAACCACAGGGACGTCATACTCAACAGATCTCTATCTCAACTGAGTCCACAGGAGTACAAAGGCAGGAGACCACATCGACTCAACTCTCACAGAGAGCAGAACGATACACCCATCACATGGGCACACCCAACACTGGGGCATGACTCAACTCAATCTAGAGGAGAACGATACACCCCATCACATGGGCACACCCAACACTGAGCTCTCTCACAGGTCAACTCAACTCAGTCACAGAGGAGAACGTATCCTGGAGAATGTCACACGACGCTGCAATCATCAACACTCCCTCTCAGCTAGGGAGGCATTCTCCACCAGGCCAAGTCTCTCACGAAAGTACTTGAACTTCGTCCTGGCAAGCGGTTTGGTGAAGATATCTACAATCTGCTCATGTGTAGGAAGGTACTGTACATGTACTGCTTTCCTCTGCACCATGTCTCTGCTCATGTGTAGGAAGGTACTGTACATGTACTGCTTTCCTCTGCACCATGTCTCTAATATAATGGTATTTGATCTCAATGTGTTTAGATTTATCGTGAAACACAGGATTCTCAGAGAGCTTCACACAACTCTGGTTATCACAATGAATAATGGTAGAATCCATCTCATGATCAAATAAATCTGTAAGGAGCTTGGGAAGCTACACTGCTTTGCGGACTGCCACACTCAACGCTATATACTCTGCTTCTGCGGTACTCAAAGCCACAGAGCTCTGTTTCTTGTTGCACCAGGAAACCATGGCAGACCCCAAGGTAAAACAACAACCAGATGTGCTCTTCCGGTCCACTGCGTTCCCTGGCCAATCTGCATCGGCATATCCTTGCAATCTCATGTCTACATTGGAGGCATATCTCAGGCCATATCCAACTGTGCCTCATAGATATCTCAATACATGCTTCGCTGCTATCCAATGAGTCTGTCTCGGCTGACTCATGAACTGACTAAGTACATTCACTGCATAGCATATATCAGGTCTGGTGTTAACCAGATACATCAATGATCCAATCAACTGTTGATATAGATGAGGATCAATCTCGCCTTAATCAGTTGAAGCCTCGTTCATTTTCTTCAGATCCATCACCATCGATGTAGGCATGGATTTGCAGTCTATCATACCGAATTTCTTCAATATCTCCACTGTATATTTTCCTTGACTCAGGAAAATCTCATCAGTCCTCTGCCATACTTCTAGTCCCAAGAAGTAGTGCATCATACCCAGATCCTTCATCTCGAATTCAGAAGTCAATGTTCGCTTGCAGTTGACAATAAGTCTTTCTGAACCGGTGAAGAATAAGTCATTAACATACAGGATCAAGATCAAGCACTCATTACCAACAATGTGATAATATAGGTTTGGATCAACAACACTTTTGCTGAAGCCCAAACTCATCAGGAATCCATCCATTTTCTCGTACCAAGCATGGGGTGCCTGCTTTAGTCCATATAGGGCTTTCTTCAACCTGCACACATGAGATTTCTACTCATGTATCATGAATCCATCTGGCTGCTCGATGTAAACCTCTTCCTTAATCTCACCATTGAGAAAGGCCGTCTTTACATCCATCTGATGTAGTTTCCAACCCATGGATGCAGCTAGTGCAATGATAGTACGGATGGAAGTTAATCGGGCTACTGGAGAAAATTTCTCCTCATAATCAATTCCCTCCACCTGTGAGAATCCTCTGGCCACAAATCTCGCTTTGTACTTCTCGACACTTCCATCAGGTGCATGCTTGATCTTATAGATCCACTTGGAAGTCACTACAGACTTCCCTTCTGGTCTCAGAACAATATCCCACACATCATTCTTCATGATGGATTGATACTCTTCTGTCATGGAATCTTGCCATACCTGCTGACTTGCTGCTTCTCCATTACAAGAAGGCTCAATATCAATGATGTGTCTCATGGCTGAAACATAGCTCGGAAATCTTTGTGGTCTCTTGCTCTCTTGGAATGTGCCTTGAGGAGTTGCATGTCCCTTTGCCTCCTGCAGAGTTTGTTGAGCCCGGGCAGGCCTTTTATGACCTACTGCAATGTCTTTGGAACATCAAATGGAGCAACTGGATCAATGACTGTCTCCCTCTAAACTGCTGAAGGGGGAGAAGGTACTGTCTCTTCCTTCTTCTCAAATAGTTTGACTCCCTCTGAGTCAAGTGACTCCCTCTGAAGTCTGAAGGATAGACATCCTCCTTTTCCTGTGTTGCTAACCTAGAGACATCTCATGTCTTCTCAGGTCCTCTACTGACTCTACAGTACTTTGCTGGCCTCCCGTAGGGATAACAACCAAAATGGCCTCCTGTACTAGAATAATAATCAACCAAGAAAATTTGGACTCCCGTACCAGGGATAATGGTCCAAGTCATGAGGGCTCCCATACCAGGGATAATACCCTTCATTATCAAAATGCAAGCAATTACAGGGTAATGATGAAATCAAATAAGGAATGTAGTACAAAACTTACCTTAGTCTACAGTCATGTTCAATCTTGCTTTTGGTCCTCCTGAGAAAACTTAGAAGAAGAAAGCCTCATCTTTTATGTCTTCATCTTTCTGAGGGGGGTTTGGATCAATGTCAGCAGTGGAGGCATGTTGTCTTCCTCTCTTCCTGGTAGGACAATTTCTCGCAAAGTGTCCATACTTGTCACATCTGAAACACTGGATCTTTGATTTGTCTTTTCTATGATCATACCCTGAAGTTGATGAAGTCTTCTCGCCTTTGAATGCTTGACTGGAGCTTCTTCTATTTCTTCCTCCTTTCTTTGTATGAAAGGCAAGAGCATGATTGTCATCATGAGGGGAGTCTTGCCCTCCTCTCCCTATAAGTCTGATTTCTTCCTGGGTACAGTCTGTCCATAGACGATCAAAAGTAGGTAGTTCTTCTCTACCACTGATACTTTGAAGAAATGGTTCCCAATTTCTTGGAAGAGCTTTGAGAGTGGTCAAGACGAGTTCTCTGTCTGATATGATTTCTCCAATGGCACCTAGCTGATCTTTGATCTCTGAAATCTTCATGAAGAAGGTAACAACGGTGTCATCTTTTGTCATCTTGATATTTTGAAGCTAGCCCTTCAATGTAAGAGCTCTGAGGGTGTTGTTACTCTCAAACATATTCTTCAATGCTTCATACATCTCACGAGTTGTCTTCAGGTTGGCAATACGAGGTAGGAGATGATCTCTCACTGAGTAGATGATTATCTTCCTTGCCTTGACGTCATCTTCCTTCCATTTTTCTTTCTCTTCATCCGTAGCTGATTCTGGTAGAGCCTTTTTATCACACTCAATAGGTCGTCCTCTTCCAGGGTGCTCTGTAGTCTTGACTTCCAGGAACTGAAGTTGCTTGATCCATCAAGCCTATCTTCCACCAAGGTTCTGTTCCTCATGGTTTGCAGATTCTTCCACAAACCCTTAACAACTAGGCTAGGAAACCTAACGGCTAGGCTAGGCTAGGAACCTTAGGTTTTGTTGGACTTATGACTGCCAACAATAAGCCTTGAAAGTCAGAAGAACACTGGTGAGCTGAAAAACTCCTTCAATGGGCTGCAGAAACCCTAAAACTGAAATTCTATAGAAAATTGCGGAACCCTAGGGCCAAAAATCCAAAATTCTCAGAATTGCAATCTGAAAGTTGTTGGAGGTGCGCTGAAGGAGGCCATACACTCCTATGCAAAAATTAGCCCGAACGTTTCAGTGGAAGGTGCTGAAACAACTAAAAAGGAGAGGGCCGTACCTTTTTTTGGAAACCCTAGGAGGGCCGTACGGTTCTGCAGAAGAACGGATGGCTTGCTTGAAGGCTTGTGCAATGGCTCTTTCAAGTCCTATGCTCTAGTACCATGTTGAATTTTCACTATGCTAGGCTCAAGCATGAGGTTTATTTCATTTAGCATGTACTTGAACCATAAACAAATGCAACTACACCATACACAAGTGCTGCAATAACCAAGATCACAAGAAGAATTACCATGCACAAGAACACAAGAAATATCCTGGGAAACCCTTCTACTCCAGGGAAGAAAACCTGACAATCCTTTGCTATATTCTCAAGAGAAGATACCCCAACCATAAACCCTAATGCACACAAGAGGGTGCTTGTACAACCTTGAAACTAGCGCCCAAGAGAGGTGTGCACTTCAGCCTTACTTGCACTTGCTGAAATTCCGAGTTTACATGTGAGGGTGTGTGTGAGTGTGTTTCCTCAATGGGGAAATTGCCTCTATTTATACAAGACCAGGCACAACAATAGGTGTGTCTATTGGCACAACAGGGCTAACCTCAATAACTCAGAAATATAATTATTTATTACAATAAACATTAATTATCTTTCACATATGGTGGGGCCGACTTGTACCCTTTACATCATGATTAGGGTTACAAGTAAATCTTACACTTAGACAATATAGCAAGGGATCCACATGTCCACTAGTGCTTAGCCACTAGGGACACACCCACCTGTGCTCAACCACAAGGATGTCATACTCAACAGATCTCTATCTCAACTGAGTCCATAGGAGAATCATCTGGAGTACCATCTCAAGCCTGACTCAACTGAGTCCACAGGAGTACAAAGGCAGGAGACCACATCGACTCAACTCTCACATAAAGAAGAATGATACACCCATCACATAGGCACACCCAACACTGGGGCACGACCAGAGGAGAACGATACACCCCATCACATGGGCACACCCAACACTGGGCTTTCTCACAGGTCGACTCAACTTAGTCACAGAGGAGAACACATCCTGGAGAATGTCACACGATGCTGCAATCATCAACATGTTTTTTCGTGAACACTCTCAACCAACATATGGTAGAGCTGAGGAGTGTTCACTGGATTGGGGCAAAACATGTGTTGAGGTACATTGCAGGGTCAATTCATTATGGCCTGGACTATATCAGAGGTGATGGAGTCAGTTTGGTTGGCTATGTTATCCCCGATTTCTAGGGATAACTAGGAGATCATGTCTCGAGGCCCACAGGTCCTAGACATGGAGTGCCGAGAGCAGGATTGACCTGAGCATGGCCCTGGAGGGCCCATCCTTTTCTTCTTTCATCAGATTCGTCTTGTCAGCAGCAGCAGCATCCATCACCTTCGGCTTGGTCTTGTATCGGAGAAGGCTCTTGCTCCATGAGGTAATTGGTCCAGGTATCATGGTATGTGTCACTTTTGATCATTATAACCTGTAAATGTATGCATCTAATTCCTTTTATTTCTGACGACTGCTTGGATCTTACATTGGCTCACTTGACCATGCTTGGGGAGATTGATTGGGTGCCCTAGCAAGCCCGTACCCATAGGTTTTGGTTTGCCATTGGGGGATTTTTGAAGAGCCATCGTCCGCTCCCATCATACCACCACTTTTCCATCTTATCTCCCGCTCATCTATCCCATTCCCCTTGTCCGAGCATTAGGATGATCTGTTTGTGGGGTTGCACCTTATCTCGTGGGAAGAAGGGGCTAAAGGCCCAGAAGGTAAAAGCAGCCGGTAAAAGATAAAAGCCTAAAAACGAAACCTCGAGATGCTTCGCCCAGGGATCCCCAAGAAGGCAATAAAAGGCCTCTCAACAAGAAACAAGAGGGACCCGAAAAAAATAACAAACAAGACCTAATCAAGAGGATAGGGGGTCTCATCACGAGCCAGCCTATTATGTTCATGGGTACCTAACAGCATGACATTGCCACCATCTGGTTACCACGCCAGGGCAGTGACCTTTGGTTCCATGGCCAAGGGAAAGGGGGTCTCATCACGAGCTAGCCTTATCATCTCTGTGAAAGTACTTGTGGGTAACACTGTCAGCTCTGGTCACCACGCCAAGGCAGTGTCCTCTGGTTAGCCCTTGAATAAAAAAAAAGGAAGAAGAAAAAGCAAATAAAGAAAAGAATAAAGGCAAGAAAGGGCTTGGAAAAATTTGCATCCATGACGGGTACAACACGCCTTCTACAAAGGCACCCACAGGTAATATCATGCACCCCTGGCTCTCACTCTACCCGTATGTCTGGACATCCCTTAGCCACATCACCTCATTTACATGGCTTGGATGAAACCCCTTGGAAACTTTCCTTTCCTTATGGATACTAGCACAATAGGGTGTCTTGTCCTTTTTTTCAACCTTGTATTGTAGGTTTTTGTAATGTCTTTTAGCTATTGGATGATGTATCAGGGTTTTTATGCATATGTTTGATAATATTAATGATGAAATGTGATTAACATTGCTATGATCCCTGTGACTAATGAGCCCATGGAGGGCGTAGTTTTTGATGTGCAGGACCATGTCCGACGGACAGGTACCATTTGGACTGGTACACATGGGGAGATGATTAGTTTGGACCTCCATGGGGCTGAAGAGCCCATCAAATGGTTGTTGACACCTCGTCAGAGGGGCAGAGACATGACAGTGTTTGATTGAAGTTTTGCACCGGAGAAGAAGAGGACGTTTCACCAGAGGCACTTTGGCAGAGCCCGACCTAGGGGGAATGACCCCTTTTCAGTGGAACGTTGGCCTTGGAAGGCTCAGAGCGCCCCCATCCTTACCATGACGTCATCCAACTTCATGGTCATTCTTGGAGGCGGACTGGGCAACAGTGGCACGTGTGGCATGTTGGAGAAGCCCCTGGGGGGCTAACGTTTTGCTCGTGGATGTCTCATTTGCCCTAAAAGGGGCTAGCGCCTCTCTTAGGGGGGCTTTTACCTTTATTACAACTCAGTTAGGGTTTTAACTTGACATTTTAATGTAAAAACAATATGATTTTGGTTTAAAGCAATGCTGTATATGCCGTGTCGAGGAAAGTGTCGGCGAGGGTCCGGAAGAGATCTTCTCGGCGACATCGGCGGAAAATGTCGGAATATGTCGGCAAGACCTCAAAAAAATACAAAAACAATCATTTTTTTCAATTTTAATTTTTTTTTAAACTTGTAAAGCAACAACAACATCAAATAAACACTTTTCTACATCAATATGAAAATACAACCAATAAATAAGATGGATAAGATGTCAAGTGGTCACATATTGTTACTAAACTGAAAATTCTGAAACATGTTCCTGATAGGATGATAGTTGATACAAAATCACATCAACTGATCAAAATAAATGTATCTCATGAGATGAATCATCATGAGGCATCTAGATACTAAATAGTACATGATAAAATGAAAATGATAGATCATAGGAATCCAAATCATTGATTCCCTCTATGTCGTGG